>CM051269.1:11748705-11788705 GCA_027921565.1 Artemia sinica
GGGCGAAATAAACTACACTCTCATTCAGGTATAGATTCATTGCCCATCCAATACACTCTTATTAAAAATACCTTTAAATAGTAGGGTATTTTAAAAGTTTTTTTTTTTTACTTAAAAATTAGAAACTTGTTGGTTTTGTTTCTTTTGAATGTAATGTTTTATGAACCATAATGTTAATGGAAAATTTCTACTTAAAAAAAAAAACAAAAAAAAAAAACATGTAATATCTGTTTCAGCCCCACTCGGCGGTGAGTTTTTTGATATTCGAATTCTATGAAATAATATTAGTAAGAAGTGTCTTTGTTTCCTTTTAATTTAGAATCCCACATACATGATCTGCATTATATCTGATAGCTTAAATTCTGTCAAATAGGGCAAACAATCTACACCATAATCATGTATACTTTCGAAGCGCTCACTTTTTATTTATAATTGTTATGCTAACTTTATTTTATTTTTTTTTTTCTCTTTAGAGATAACGAGTTCTACTGTGGGCACTTTCGATGGTGTAATTCAATCAGAAATCGTAGGTCCAAAACTAATAGTTGTCGTGGAAAGGCTGAGAGAGAAGGCTATAGAAGAATTAACTGCTGGTATCTGGCGTTGTGTGACCTCTGTGGAAAAATGGAGAAATCATTTTTGATATTAGATCTTCATTTTGACACTGGCTGTGAAAAAACTTTCCCCTATAGAGTGTGATGTCTGCCCTTCAGTAGTTCATGATTATAGAGACTTTGTTGCTCATTTTATGGAACACACCAAATGGGAGAAACAAGAAGATGTCCCATTTGTTTATGTGAAGGTATTGGTGACATAAAACAGCACCTAATCATAAAAGGTCACTTCTCACCAAACCTGTCTGAATTAGGACCTACAGGGGAATGCATCGCTAGAGGTTTTTCATAATCCGTTTTCAAGCGCTTGCTCAAATTCAATCGAATCGTATTTGGAAGCGAAAGGCTTAGAGAAAAAGAAAACGTATCTGAATAGCCACCTCTACGGTTAAAAAACATAGAAAATTAGAAAAACTTCCTAGAATACATGCAAGAAAAAAATCATATAAGTGCGACGTATGTAACAATTGCTTTTCTTCACTAAACAATTTAAATGTGCACCAGAGAGTGCATACAGGTGAAAAAAAAACCGTTTAAATGTAATGTATGTAATAAATGCTTTTCTGTATCTGGCAATTTGATTCGACACCAGAGGGTGCATGCAGGTGAAAAACAGTTTAAATGTAATGTATGTAAACAAATATTTTTTCTCGATCTTCCACATTTAATTAGCCACCAAAGAGTGCATAGTGGTGAAAAACCATTTAAATGTAAATGTATGTAACAAATATTTTTCTCGATCCTCCCATTTAAATAGCCACCAAAGAGTGCATAGTGGTGAAAAAACCGTTTAAATGTAATGTATGTAATAAATGCTTTTCTGTATCTGGCAGTTTGATTCGACACCAGAGAGTGCATACAGGTGAAAAACCATTTAAATGTAATGTATGTAACAAATATTTTTCTCGATCTTCCCATTTAATTAGCCACCAAAGAGTGCATAGTGGTGAAAAACCATTTAAATGTAATGTATGTAATAAATGACTTTTCTGAATCTGACAGTTTGATTAAACACCCAGAGAGTGCATACAGGTGAAAAACCATTTAAATGTAATGTATGTAACAAAGTATTTTTCTCGATCCTCCCATTTAAATAGCCACCAAAGAGTGCATAGTGGTGAAAAACCCATTTAAATGTAATGTATGTAATAAATACTTTTCTGAAATCTGACAGTTTGATTAAACACCAGAGAGTGCATACAGGTGAAAAACGTTTAAATGTAATGTATGTAATAAATGCTTTTCTGTATCTGGCAGTTTGATTCGACACCAGAGAGTGCATAGTGGTGAAAAACCGTTTAAATGTAATGTATGTAATAAATGCTTCTCTGTATCTGGCAATTTGATTCGACACCAGAGGGTGCATGCAGGTGAAAAAACAGTTTAAATGTAATGTATTTGTAACAAATATTTTTCTCGATCTTCCCATTTAATTAGCCACCAAAGAGTGCATAGTGGTGAAAAAACCATACAAGTGTGATGTATGTAACAAATATTTTTCTCATTTTTCCCAATTAAATACGCACCAGAGAGTGCATACAGGTGAAAAACCGTTTAAAATGTGCAAACCGTTGAAATATGCAAGAGAGCCTTTTTAAGTCAAACCTGAATTATCATCTAACAACCTACTCTTAAAAAGCAACTGGCAATTCATTGTTCACAGTCAATTTATTTTCTCATAGCCCTTTCCTACACAAAAGACTATCTGTGTTAGAAAGAAAGGGTCAAATACAAGCTGATTCTCAGGTCTGTATTGAACAGCTTGCCTAGCTTTCGTTAATAAGCAACAGAGAAAAACAAACTGATTTTTACAAACTGTTCCTATGTTTTAATACGAGTGCTAAAAAAAATTAACAACATTTTTGAAAATGGCAGTTTTTTTGCGAGAAAAAAAAAACAAGAATTTTCAACATATTTTTTCATTTTTAAATGCTTTTTGATTTAATCAAATGTTAATTTTTTATAAGCCAAATTTTGAGTAACCTTCCGAATGGTTCAATTTTTCAGTTTTCTTTTCAGTTCGAAAATTTGTATTTTACATTAATTGTAGAATTGTAGCCACAAAGACAAATACTAAGTTAAGACACCAGTCTCAACTTTATAAGTTAAATGCTAAACTCGAATCTTAAAAAGGGGTACCTACATACCATTATCTATTGAAAAAGATCAACAATTGATTGCAGGTGATATCTATATGAACTGTTCTGAAGTGCATGCAGTTATTTAAATAAGTAAAATAATTCAAATCGATAGCTTGTATTTCCTATCAGCGAATATTAAATAGGCTATTATTTTCTAATAGGGGAAAAAAAGTCTACAGCATCTTTCTTTGAAAAATAGAAGCAAAACTTTAAGATGTGTAGTGTGGTTGAGGGTTGAGATGTCAACTGTGGGAAGCACCTGCTGTTTTTTATATAGTTTTTCCTCTTGCGTTGAATAAATTTTCGTATTTCTCGTTTCTGCTGTTTTTAAGATTAATTTATTGATTCATACCCCTTAGAAGTACATTCAGCCTGTGTTTTTTTTTTTTTATGTTTCCATTTGGTATTGATTATAGTGTTTTCCTCTTATAACCTGAATGAGTCACTGCCTGTTTGACTCGTTTTTGACTTGAGAAACAACTCGGTACAGTCAGTTTTTCTGTTTCTAAAAGCTTTTGCTGCTCTTTCGAGTATTTACAACTCCATTTCTGTAACCTTTCTTATGAGCAATTATTGTTAATTGGTTCTGTGTCATAAAAGAGATTTCCAGATTAAACGCACATCTGTTTTATGAATTTGTATATTTTCGTTTACCTGTCATCAGAGACACGCATATCATAGGCAGCGCAATAGCGCTGCCTAAGTAAAGAACCATGTTGGCACAATATATTATTATCAATTTTTTTTTTTCCTTTAGACCAGGACACTTCGTATCGAAGAAGTTGTCGTAGAAACCCCCCACGCCCATCATTCCCCCAAACACATCCAATCAAAATTTTGAGATAGTCATTTTGTTCTGCGTAGTTGATTTCCAAATAGAAAATATGTTTTTGTGGAGGACACTCCCCCACAACCCTCGGGGTCAGGGTTTTAAGTTATGCCCTGGGGGCATATAAGGTTTTATAGAAGATGTTGTCGTAGAAACTTCAAAAAAAGGCTCATTCGATTGGAAATTCAAAGGGCTAGTGCCCTTTTAATAGTCGAAAGTGATTGGAGGGCAACTAGCCCCTGCCCCACGCCCATCATTCCCCCAAACACATCCAATCAAAATTTTGAGATAGCCATTTTGTTCAGCGTAGTCGATTCCCAAATAGAAAATATATTTTTGAGGAGGGACACTCCCCCACAACCCTCGGGCCAAAGGTTTTAAGTTATGCCATGAGGGCATATAAGAACGATGTTGGCACAATGTATCGTTTATTATTTTTTTTTTCCTTTAGATCAGGGCACTTCGTATCGAAAAAGTTGTCGTAGAAACTTCGAAAGGGCTCATTCAATTGGAAATTGGAGTGGCTTGTGCCCTTTTTAATAGTCGAAAGTGATTGGAAGCCAACTAACACCCCTTCCACGCCCCCTTTTTCCTGAAACACATCCAATGAAAATTTAGAGATAGCCATTTTGTTCAGCGTAGTTGATATCCAGATAGAAATTGTTTCTGAGGAGGACACTCCCCCACAGCCTTCAGGGCAAGCGTTGTAAGTTATGCCCTTGGGGCATATAAGGTTTTTATAGAAGGCGTTTTCGTAGAAACTTCAGAAAAGGCTCATTCGATTGGAAATTCAAAGGGCTAGTGCCCTTTTTAATAGTTGAAAGTGATTGGAAGGCAACTAGCCCCCCCCACACCCATCATTCCCCCAAACACATCCAATCAAAATTTTGAGATAGCCATTTTGTTCAGCGTAGTTTATTTCCAGATAGAAAATTTGTTTTTGAGGAGGACACTCCCCAACTACCCTCGGGGCAAGGGTTTTAAGTTATGCCCTGAGGGCATATAAGAACGATGTTGGCACAATGTATCATTTATTATTTTTTTTTCCTTTGAGCAGGGCACTTCGTATCGAAGAAGTTGTTGTAGAAACCTCGAAAAGTGCTCATTCAATTGGAAATTGGAGTGGCTTGTGCCCTTTTTAATAGTCGAAAATGATTGGAAGACAACTAACACCCCTTCCACGCCCACCGTTTCCCGAAACACATTCAATCGAAATTTTGAAATATCCATTTTGTTCAGCGCAGTTGATTTCCAGATAGAAATTATGTTTTGAGGACACTCCCCCAAAGCCTTCAGGGTAAGGGTTTGCAATTTATGCCCTGGGGGCTTATAAGGTTTTTATAGAAGGCGTTGTCGTAGAAATTTCCAAAAAGGCTCATTCAATTGGAAATTCAAAGGGCTATTGCCCTTTTTAATATTCGAAAGTGATTGGAGGGCAACTAGCCCCCTCCCCACGCCCACCATTCTCCCGAACAAATCCAATCAAAATTTTGAGATAGCCATTTTGTTCAGCGTAGTTGATTTCCACATAGAAATTATTTTTTTGAGCAGGACACTCCCCCACAGCCTTCAGGGCAAGGGTTTTAAGTTATGCCCTGGGGGCATATAAGGTTTTAAAGAAGGCGTTGTCGTAGAAACTTCAAAAAAGGTTCATTCGATTGGGAACTCAAAGGGCTAGTGCCATTTTTAATAGTCGAAAGTCATTGGAAGGTAACTAACACCCCTTCCACGCCCATCATTTCCCCGAACACATCCAATTAAAAGTTGAGATAGCTATTTTGTTCCACGCAGTTAAAGTGCAGGAAATTATACCTTTGAGCAGGACACTCCTTCCAGAGTCTTCAGGGCAAGGGTTATAAGTTATGCCCTGGGGGCGTATAAGTTTTTTATTTAAATCTTTTGTCGTAGAAAAACTTGAAAAAGGGCTCATTCGATTGGAAATTCAAAGGTCTAGTGCTCTTTTTAATAGTCGAAAGTGATTTCAGAGCAACTAGCCCCACTCTCTCGCACACCTTTTCCCCAAACACATCCAATCAAAATTTTTAGACAGCCATTTTGTTCAGTGTTGTGGATTTTCACATAGAAATTATGTTTTTGAGGAGGACACTCCCCCACAGCCCTCAGGGCAAGGGTTGTAAGTTATGCCCCTTGGGGCATATAAAGTTTTTATAGAACGCGCTGTCGTAGAAAACTTCAAAAATGGCTCATTCGATTGGAAATTGAAATGGCTAGTGTACCCTTTTTAATAGTCGAAAGTGATTGGAAGGCAACTAACTAACACCCCTTCACGCCCACCATTTCTGCAAACATATCCAATCAAAATATTTAGATAGCCATTTTGTTCCACGCAGTTTAAAGTTTAGGAAATTATACCTTTGAGCAGGACACTCCCCCCACAGTCTTCAGGGCAAGGGTTATAAGTTATGCCCTGGGGGCATATAAGGTTTTTATTGAAATCTTTGTCGTAGAAACTTGAAAAAGGGCTCATTCGATTGGAAATTGAAAGGGCTAGTGCCTTTTTAAATAGTCGAAAGTGATTTAAGGGCAACTAACCCCCCTCTCACGCCCACCTTTTCCCCAAACACATCCAATCAATATATTTAGATAGCCATTTTATTCAACGTAGTTGAAAGTTTTGGCAATTAGGTCTTTTTGGATGACAACCCATCCCCCCCCCCCACAACCCTCAGGGCAAGAGTTGTAAGTTATGCCCCGGGAACATGTAAGGTTTTTATAGAAAGCGATATTGTAAAAAAAAACATCATAAAGGGCTCATTCAATTGAAAATTGAAAGGGCTAGTGTCCTTTTAATAGTCAAAAGTGATTGAAGGGCAACTAACCCCCCTCTCATGCCCACCATTTCCCCAAACACATCCAATCAAAATTTTGAGGTATCTATTTTGTTTAACGTAGTCGAAAGTTTTGGAAATTAGGTCTTTTAGGATGATAACCCCATCAGAGCCCTCAGTACAAGGGTTGTAAGCTATGCCCTGGGGACATATAAGGTTTATATAGAAAGTTGTTGTAGAAATTTGAGAAGGGGCTCATTTGATTGGAAATTGAAATTTGCCCTTTTCAATAGTAGAAAGTGAGTGGAGAGTAATTAACAGCCCTCTCACGCCCACCATTTCCCCAAACACATTCAATCAAAGTTTAGAGATAACCATTTTGTTCAACGGAGTTGAAAGTTCTGGAAATTATGTATTTAAGGATGACAAACCCCCCAGAGTCCCCAGGGCAAAGGTTGTAAGTTATGCCCTGGGGGCATATAAGGTTTTTAATGATAGAGTTGTCGTAAAAACTTCAAAAGGGGCTCGTTCAAGAAAGTTCTTAATTTATGCCCTAGGGACATACAAGGTTTTTATAGAAAAGTATTGTCGTAGAAACTTCAAAAACGGCTATATCAATCTGGAATTGAGAGGGCTAGTGCCTTTATTAATAGTGAAAAGCGATCAGAGGGTGATCCCCCCCCCACGCCCATCATTTCCACAAATACTTCCAATCAACATTTTGATATAGCCATTTTGTTAAACGTAGTTGAAGAGTCCAGAATTTGTGTCTTCGAGTTTGACAACCCCCCCCCCCCCCCTCACAGCCCTCAGGGCTAAGGTTGTAAGTTATGCCCTAGGGCATATAAGGTTTTTTACAGAAAACTTTGTCGTTGAAACTTCTAAAAGGGCTCATTTGATTGGAAATTGAAAGAGCTAGTGCCCTTTTAAATGGCCGAAAGTTATTGTAGGGCATTTATCCCCCCTCTCACGTCCAACATTTCCCCGAACACATCCAATCAAAATTCTGAGATAACTATTCTGTTCAAACGTAGTTGAAAGGTCCGGAAATTATCTTTTTGAGGACGACAAACTCCCATAGCCCCCAGGGCAAAAGGTTTTAAGTTATGCCCTAGGGACATGCAAGTTTTTTTATAGAAAGTGTCGTCGTAAAAACTTCAAAAAAGGGTAATCAGAAGTAGTAATCAGTTATATAGTCAGAATAGTCAAAAGTAATCAGAGGGAGAGTAACCCCCCTCCCCACGCCCATCATTTCCCCAAACATTTCCGATCAACATATTGATATATGCATTATGTTCAACGTAATTGAAAGGTCTTGAAGTTATGTTTTTGAGGATGACAACCCCCTCCCCATAGCCTTCAGGACGAGGATTGTAAGTTATGCCCTTTGGCATATCTGGTTTTTGTAAAATGTTTTTGTCGTGGAAGCTTCAAAAAAGAGCTCATTTGATTGGAAATTGAGAGGACTGGTGCCTTTTTTATTAGTCGGAAGTGATCAGAGGGCAAATGACCCCTCCACCCACGCACATAATTTCCCCAAACACTTCCAAGCAAAATTTTGAGATGGCCATTTTGTTCTACGTGTTTGAAAAAGTTTGGAAGTTATGTTATTGAGGATTAAAAAATCCCCAGCCTTCAGGCAAGGGTGGTACGTTATGGGCTGGGGCATATAAGGTTTTTTTATAGAAAGCTCGGTCATATAAACTTCGGAAGAGGCTCATTGGATCGGTAATTAGACGCTCTAGTGCTCTTTTGAGAGTCTAAATGACCGGAGGGCAGCTATCACCCCCTACCCCCCCCCCCCACACACACACATAGTATTTTCCCATAATGCATCTAATAAAAATTTTGAAATACCCATTCTATTCAAAATAATCTAAATATTATATAACAAGGCTTTTGTTAAATAATAGACATTTGATAAATTAAAATAAATAACAGATTCAAACTCAAAACGAGTAGAAATTAATACAGGTTAGGTTTAAAAACCCCTTTGCTTTCTAAAAGCCAGAATATAATTTGTACTTTACTGAAAAAAAATTTTCTTTTTAATGTTTTCACTTTTATACCTTTAAGAAATCAAAAATTAATCAAGATTTTAAGGAATAAATATCAGCATATTTATATTAAACTGACAATGCACATTCATTTGAATTTTTTTCTGTAAAGTACAAATTATAATCCGGCTTTTAGGAAGCATGGGGGTTTTGAATCCTACTCATATTAATTTCTGCTCGTTTTGAGTTTGACTCTGTCATTTATTTTAATTTCTGTTCGTTTTGGTATTCATTTATTTATTGATACTGATTTAGGGTTGTTTTTATGCCTGGTAGATTATTTTAATCTATTTTTGTTAATTTTAGATATAAATGAAAAGCTGACAAATTATCATCATTCTGATTACTGCTGCATACGTTACTATTATGAAAATCATAGGCAGCGCAATAGCGCTGCCTAAGTAAAGAACGATGCTGGCACAAAGTACAATTTCTTTTTAGACCAAGGCACTTCGTATAGAAGAAGTTGTCGTAGGGGCTGCGAAAAGGGCATTTTAGATTGGAAATTGAAGGGGCTAGTGTCCCTTTTGACAGTTGAAAGTGAAAGTGATTGGACGTTAACCAACCCCTCTTCCACGCCCATCATTTCCCAAACACATCAAGTCAAAATTTTGAGATAGCCATCTTGTTCAGCGTAGTTGGAAGGTTGAGAAACTATGTCTTTGAGGATTCAGCCCCGCCCATAGCCCCAGGACAAGGGTTTTAAGGTATGCCCTGGGGGCATGTAAGATTTTTATAGAAAGGATAGTCATATATGCTTCGCAAGGGGCTTATTGGATTTGGAATTAAAAGCTTTTTTCCCCTTATTAAGAGGCAAAGTGATCAGAGGGCAACTACTCCCTCCCCACCCCTCATGCCAGTCTTTCCCCCAAACACATCCAATAAAAATTTATATAAAAAAATTTTTGTTTAGCGTTGTCAAAAGGTTCAAAATTGTGTGTCTGTGGATGACAACCCTCCCCCCCCCCTCTCCCCACCACAGCCCTCAGAGTAAGGGTTTTTAGGTTATGCCCTGGGGCATATATGATTTTTATTGACAGGTTGGTTGTATAGGCTTCAGAGGGGGGCTTATTGTATTGGAAGTCAGAAGTTCTATAGCCCTTATTAAGAGTCAAAGTGATCAGACGGGCAGCTACCCCCCCCCCCCCTCCCCGGCCATCATTCCCCCAAATACATCAAGTCAAAATTTTTAGATAACTATTTTGTTCAGCATAGGTGAAAGGTCCGGAAATTGTATATTTTAAGATGACAACCTTCCAAAGCACTCAGGACAAGGGTTGTAAGCTAGGCCTCGGGGGCATATAAGGTTTAACTAGAAAGTGTAGCCCATCATTTCCCCAATCACATTCAGTCAGAATTTTGAGATAGCTGTTTTATCCATCGTAGTTGAAAAGTCCGGAAATTATGTCTTTGAGGATGACAAATAGCCCTCAGGGCAAGGGCTGTAATTTATGCCCTGGGGGCATATAAGGTTTATATAGAAAGAGTAGTCGTATATGCATCGAAAGGGCTTATTGGATATGTAATCAGAAGCTTAGTTCCCTTATAAAGAGGTAAAGTAATCAAAGGGCAGCTAGCCCCCCCCCCCCTTCACATTTATCTTTCCCCTAAACACATCCAATAAAAATTTTGAGACTAATATTCTGTCCAGTGTAGTCAAATGTTTCAAAATTGTGTCTTTGAGGATGACAGCCATCCCTCCCCTTGCCACACCCCTTAGGGTAAAGGTTTTTAGATTATGAGGCAAATTAATTGGAGGGCAGCTACATTTCCCTCCCTCCATGCTCATCTTTCCCCCACTCACATCCAATCAAAATTTTGAGTAACTAGTTTGTTCAGCGTAGTTAAAAGGTCCGGAAATTTTGTATTTGAAGATGATATCCCCCTACAACACTCAGGACAAGGGTTGGGGGATGTAAGACCCGTTTTTTAGCACTAAGATCTTACATCTTTGTGCAAAGATTATCGTTTTTTTTTAACTCATCCTTGTTCTAAGATCTTACAGCTCACTGATATTGGCAAAAAGTGTGAAGACCGCCACTGTTTTGTCCTATAGAACAATGATGAGAGAACTTTGATGATCTACTTATCAGTGTTCTCAGACCGCTGATCAGAGCAGAATGATGAAAGACGTTTGCACAAAAAATGACCAAAGATGTAAGATTTTTGTTCAAAGATTTCACTTTTAAGTGTTTTCTGTCAAAAGGTTTAAGATCTTAGCACATTGATGAGTGAAAAAACGCCCCTAAAATTTCCGGACCTTTTAACTACGCTGAACAAACAAGTTATCTCAAAATTTTGATTGGATGTGTGTGTGGGGGAATGATGAGCATGGAGGGAAAAAAACTATTTAAAAAATATCAAATATATTTAATAAAATAAGATGTATTTTAAACGGGGATGTTCGTATTTCTGAAAGCTAAAACCCAACTTTATTAGAAAATCAAATATTATTAATAAAAACCATATATATTTTAAACGTGGATGTTCTTATTTCTGAAAACTAAAACCCGACTTTATGAAAAACAATCAAATATTATTAATAAAATTACATTTATTTTAAACGTGGGTGTTTTTCCTTTCTGAAAAGCTAAAACCCAACTTTATTAAAAAATCAAATATTATTAATAAAATCACATTTATTTTAAAACGTGAGTGTTTTTATTTCTGAAAACTAAAACCCAACTTTATTAAAAAATCAACTATTATTAATAAAATCATATGTATTTTAAACGTGGATGTTCTTATTTCCGAAAACTAAAACCAAACTTTATTAAAAATATCAAATATTATTAATAAAATCAGATATATTTTAAAACGGAGATGTTCATATTTCTGAAAAACTAAAACCCCACTTTATTAAGAAATCAAGTATTATTAATAAAATCACATGTATTTTAAACGCGTATGTTGTTATTTCGAAAAACTAAAACTCAACTTTATTAAAATATCAAATCAAATATTATTAATAAAATCAAATGTATTTTAAAACGGGGCTTTTCATATTTCTGAAAACTAAAATCCAACTTTATTAAAAAAAATCAGAATATTTTAAACGGGGATGTTGGTATTTCTGAAAATTAAAACCAAACTTTATTTAAAAAATAATCAAATATTATTAATAGAATCAGATGTATTTTAAACAATGGATGTTCTTATTTCTGAAAGCTAAAACCCAAATTTATTAGAAAATCAAATATTATTAATAAAACCATATATATTTTAAACGTGGATGTTCTTATTTCCGAAAACTAAAACCCGACTTTATTAAAAAACGATCAAATATTATTAATAAAATTACATGTATTTTAAACGTGGGTGTTTTCCTTTCTGAAAACTAAAACCCAACTTTATTAAAAAATCAAATATTATTAACAAAATCACATTTATTTTAAATATGGGTGTTCTTATTTCTGAAAACTAAAAACCCAACTTTATTAAAAAATCAACTTTATTATTAATAAAATCATATGTATTTTAAACGTGGATGTTCTTATTTCCGAATACTAAAACCCAACTTTATTAAAATATCAAATATTATTAATAAATCAGATGTATTTTAAAACAGGGGTGTTCATATTTCTGAAAACTAAAACCCAACTTTATTAAAAAATCAACTTTATTATTAATAAAATCATATGTATTTTTAAACGTGGATGTTCTTATTTCCGAAAACTAAAACCCAACTTTATTAAAAAATCAAATATTATTAATAAAATCACATTTATTTTAAATATGGGTGTTCTTATTTCTGAAAACTAAAACCCAACTTTATTAAAAAATCAACTTTATTTTAATTAAAAATCATATGTATTTTAAAACGTGGATGTTCTTATTTCCAAAACTAAAACCCAACTTTATTAAAATATCAAATATATTAATAAATCAGATGTATTTTAAAACAGGGTTGTTCATATTTCTCAAAACTAAAACCCTACTTTATTAAAAAATCAAGTATTATTAATAAAATCACATGTATTTTAAACGCGTATGTTGTTTATTTCCAAAAAGTAAACCCCAACTTTATTAAAATATCAAGTCAAATATTATTAATAAAATCAAATGTATTTTAAAATGGGGGTGTTCGTATTTCTGAAAATTAAAACCAAACTTATCCAAAAATATCTAATATTATTAATAAAATCAGATGGTTTTTAAAACGGGGGTGTTCATATTTCTGAAAACTAAAACAAAACTTTATTTAAAAAAAGTCAAGTATTATTAATAAAACCACATGTATTTTAAACGTGGTTGCTCATATTTCTGAAAACTAAAACCCAACTTTATTTAAAAAAAATCAAATATTATTAATAAAATCAGAAGTATTTTAAACGGGGATTTATGTATTTCTTAAAATTAAAACCCAACTTTATTAGAAAAATCAAATATTAATAATAAAATCAGATGTATTTTAAAACAGGGGGGATTTTGCCGTCACTGTTCATATTTCTGAAAACTAAAACCCAACTTTATTTTTTTTTAATCAAATATTATTAACAAAACCACATGTATTTTAAATGTGGTTGCTCATATATCTGAAAACTAAAACCCAACTTTATTAAAAAAATCAAATATTATTAATAAAATCAGACGTATTTTAAACGGGGATGTTCGTATTCCTGAAAATTAAAACACAACATTATTAAAAAATCAAATATTATTAATAAAATCAGATGTATTTTAAACATTGATTCTTCTTATTTCTGAAAAACTAAAACCCAACTTCATTAGAAAATCAAATATTATTAATACAACAAGATATATTTTAAACGTGGACGTTCATGTTTCTGAAACTAAAAACCCAACTTTATTCAAAAAAATCAAAGATTATTAATAAAATCACATTTATTTTAAACGTGGGTGTTATATTTCTGAAAACTAAAACCCAACTTTATTAAAAAAATCAAAATATTATTAATAGAATAACATATATTTTAAACGTGGGTGTTCTTATTTCCGAAAATTAAAACCCAACTTTATTAAAAAATCAAATATTATTGATAAAATCATACGTATTTTAAAACATGGAAGTTCGTATTTCTTGAAACTAAAACCCAAATTTATTTTAAAAAAAAAATCAAATGTTGTTAATAAAATCAGATGTATTTTAAATGGGAATTTTTCATATTTCTGAAAACTAAAATCCAACTTTATTAAAAAAAAAATGTAAAGATGTACACAATTATTTAAAAAAAATATATTAATAAAATCAGATGTATTTTAAACATGGGTGTTTTGCATTTCTGAAAATTAAACCCAACTTTATTAGAAAATCAAATATCATTAATAAACCAGATTTATTTTAAAAGTAAACGATCTTGTTTCCGAAAACTAAAAACCCAACTCTATTAAAAATCAAATATTATTAATAAAAAACAAATGTATTTTAAAACGTGGGTGTTCTTATTTCTGAAAACTAAAACCCAACTTTATTCAAAAATCAAATATTATTAATAAAACCAGATGTATTTTGAACGTGGGTGTTTCCTTTTTCTTAAAAACTAAAAACCAAACTTTATTAAAAAATAATCAAATATTATTAATAGAATCAGATGTATTTTAAACATGGATGTTCTCATTTCTGAAAACTAAACCCAACTTTATTAGAAAATCAAATATTATTAATAAAAAACCAAATGTATTTTAAACTTGGACATTGTTATTTCTGAAAACTAAAACCCAAATTTATTAGAAAGTCAAATATTACTACTAAAACAGATGTATTTTAAACATTGGTGTTTCTTATTTCTGAAAAATAAAAACATCAAACTTTGTTAAAATATCAAATATTATTAATAAAATCACATGTATTTTAAAACATGGGTGTTCTTATTTCCGAAAACTAAAGCCACACTTTATTAAAAATCAAATATTATTAATAAAATCACATGTATTTTAATCGTGGGTGTTCTTATTTCTGAAAAACTAAAACCCAACTTTATTAAAAAAATCCAGTATTATTAATAAAAATCATATGTAGTTTTAAACGTGGATGTTCTTATTTCCGAAAACTAAAAACCCAACTTTATTAAAATATATAATATTATGATGAAATCAGATGTATTTTAAAGCGGGGGTGTTCATATTTCTGAAAACTAAAACCAAAACTTTATTTAAAAAAAAGTCGAGTATTATTAATAAAACCACGTGTATTTTAAACGTGGTTGCTCATATTTCTGAAAACTAAAACCCAACTTTATTAAAAAAAATCAAATATTATTAATAAAATCAGAAGCATCTTAAACGGGGATGTATGTATTTTTCTTAAAATTAAAACCCAACTTTATTAGAAAAATCAAATATTAATAATAAAATCAGATGTATTTAAAACAAGGGTGTTCATATTTTTGAAAACTAAAACCCAACTTTATTTTTTAAAAAAATCAAGTATTATTAACAAAAAACCACATGTATTTTAAACGTGGTTGCTCTTATATCTGAAAAATAAAAAACCCCAACTTTATTAAAAAAAATCAAATATTATTAATAAAATCAGACGATTTTAAACGGGGATGTTCGTATTTCTGAAAATTAAAACCCAACATAATTAAAAAAAAATCAAATATTATTAATAAAATCAGATGTATTTTAAACATTGATTCTTCTTATTTCTGAAAACTAAAAACCCAACTTCATTAGAAAATCAAATATTATTAAGGAAACCAGATATATTTTAAACGTGGACGTTTATATTTGTCTGAAACTAAAACCCAACTTTATTAAAAAAATCAAAATTATTAATAAAAATCACATTTATTTTAAACGTTTGGTGTTTGTCTTATTTCTGAAAACTAAAACCCAACTTTATTAAAAAAAATCAAATATTATTAATATGAATCACATGTATTTTAAACATGGGTGTTCTTATTTCCGAAAACTAAAAACCCAAACTTTATTAAAATATCAAATTGTCATTTTTAATAAAATCATACGTTTTTTAAACATGGAAGTTCGTTTTTCTTGAAACTAAAAACCCAAATTGGTTTAAAAAAAATCAGTTGTTATTAATAAAATCAGATGTATTTTTAAATTGGGATTTTCATATTTCTAAACTAAAACCCAACTTTATTTAACAAAATATTTAAAAATTGTACCCAATTATTAAAAAAAAAAAATATTATCAATAAAATCAGATGTATTTTAAACTGGATGTTTCGTATTTCTGAAAATTAAAACCCAACTTTATTAGAAAATCAAATATCATTAATAAAACCAGATGTATTTTAAAAGTGAACGTTCTTGTTTCCAAAAACTAAAACCCAACTTTATTAAAAAAATCAAATATTATTAATAAAACCTGATGTATTTTAAACTTGGGTGTTTCTTATTTTCTGAAAACTAAAACCCAACTTTATTAAAAAAATCAAGTATTATTATTAAAATCATATATATTTTAAAACGTGGAAGTGCTCTTATTTCCGAAAGCTAAAACGCAACTTTATTGCAAAATCAAATATATTAATAAAATCAGATGTATTTTAAAAACGGTGTATTCGTATTTCTGAAAACTAAAACCCAACTTTATTAGAAAAAAATCAAAGTATTATTAATAAAATCACATGTATTTTAAACGTGGTTGTTCATATTTCTGAAAACTAAAACCCAAACTTTATTAAAAAAAAACAAATATTATTAATAAAATCCAGATGTATTTTTAAACGGGAATGTTCGCATTATTTCCGAAAATTGAAACCCAACTTTATTAATCAAAATCATATATTATTAATAAAATAAGATGTATTTTAAACATGAATGTTCTTATTTCTGAAAAACTAAAAACCCAACTTTATTATAAAAATCAAATATTATTAATAAAATCGGATGTATTTTAAACGTTGACGTTCTATTTCTGAAAACTTAATTCCAACTTAGTTAAAAAATCAGATATTATTAATCCCAAAATTACATGTATTTTAAAACGTGGGCATTCTTATTTCTAAAAACTAAGACCCAACCTTTATTAAAAAATCAAATATTATTAAAAAAAATCACATGTATTTTAAACGTGGGTGTTCTTATTTCCGAAAATTAAAACCCAACTTTATTAAAATAAAAAATATTATTAACAGAATACATGTATTTTAAACGTGGATGTTCTAATATCCGAAAACTAAAACCCAACTTTATTAAAAATATCAAAATTATTAATAAAATTATATGTAATTTAAACGTGGATGTTCGTCATGTCTTGAAACTAAAAAAGTACCCAACTTTATTAAAAAAAATTAAATATTATTAATAAAATGTCAGATGTATTTTAAACTGGATGTTCATATTTCTGAAAGACTAAAACCCAACTTTACCAAAAAATATGCAAAAATGTACTCTTACAATTATTAAAAAAGATCAAATATTTTGATAAATCAGATTTATTTTAAACATGGACGTTCTTATTTCTGAAAATTAAAACCCAACTTTATCAGAAAATCAAATTATTAATAAAACCAGATGTATTTTAAACATGGACGTCGTATTTCTGAAAAAAAACTTCAAAACCCAAATTTATTAAAAATCAAAACATTATTAATAGAATCACATGTATTTTAAACGTGGGTGTTCCTTATTTCCAAAAACTAAAACCCAAACTTTATTAAAATATCAAATATTATTAATAAAATCTTATGTATTTTAAACGTGGATGTTTGTATTTCTTGAAACTAAAACCCAAATTTATTTAAAAAAATCAAATGTTATTAATAAAATCAATTGTATTTTAAGCTGTATTCTTATTTCATATTTCTGAAAAAATACTAAAGCCTAACTTAATTTTTAAAAAAATATGCAAAAATGTTCCCCAATGAGGCCTTGGATCACCCCCCACCTCCCAAAAAAAATTAAAAGTTAATCATGGGTTTTATAAAACATACAACTATTGAAAGGCTATGAAACCTAGCTTTGAAAAGTGCGAAATAGCAAACCTAGCATCCCAAATCATAGGTTTCTGACATAACACATCTAAATACGTTAAGATAATTTAGCTTAAACTATGAATGATTTTTAAACTAAAAAAAAACCCAACTTTATAAAAAAAATCAAATACTATTATTAGAATCACATTCATTTTTTAAACGTGGGTGTTCTTTATTTCGGAAAAAAAAACTAATAACTCAACTTTATTAAAAAATATCAAATATTATTAATAAAATCATATGTATTTTAAACGTAGATATTCGTATTTCTTGAAACTAAATCTCAACTCTATTTAAAAAATCAAATATTATTATATAAATCAGATGTATTTTAAACTGGGGTGATTCATATTTCTGAAAAACTAAAACCCAACTTTATTAAAAAATATGCAAAAATGTACCCAATGAGGCCTTGGATTTTTCATCCCTCACCTCCCGAAAAAATATTAAAGTTAATCATGGGTTTTTCATACAACAGACACCTATGAAAGCTATGAAACCTAGCTCAGAAAAATGCGAAATAGTAATCAAGCATCCCAAACCCACTCATAGGTTTTAGACAACACACACCTACGAAAGGATAGGAAATCTAGCTCAGATAAGTCTAAAATAGACAACAATAGACATCCCAAATCATAAGTTTCATGCAACACACCACCTACGAAAGGTTAAGAAACCTAGCTAAGAAAAGTCTAAAATAGTAAACCAAACATTCCAAATCATAGATTTCAGACAACACACACACCTACGACAGCCTAATAAACCTAGGTCAGAAAAGTGCGAAATAGTAAACCAAGCACCCCAAATCATAGGTTTTAGACAACACACATCTACATACGTTAAGAAATCTAGCTTAAATGTGAATTTTTTCTACTTTAAATATGTTTTTATGTCATTCTAAGAGACATGTAAAAAAAATAAGTTGAAATAAAAATTATAATGTTAAAAAAATATAACAAAGTTCAAAAAAATAAACTTAAAAAAAAGTATAAGAAATGGGGGAATGGGCCCAAAAAGTTGGGAGGTTGGGGGATTTTTTGTCTTTGGGTCTCTTTTGTTTTAGGTGGTCTCGGAGGGGGCCCCTTGGAGGTTCTTGAGTCCTTGTTAGCTAGGGGTCATTGGTGGTATCCATTGGACTTTTGCATTTTATTTTTTTTGGTTTCCTATCATTGGTGGTTTTCTTGTTTTCCTTTGTTGGGTTATGGGGGTTTTAATTTTTTTGATTTTTTTTTTCTTTCACCTTTTAGTAATCTCTGACGTTTTGCCTTGTTCCTGGCAACTAGCAAGCTAAGGGGTCATAGCATTTAAATTCGCGTCTTGATGCCTTTTGAAATTTTCTGTCATGAATTCTTTACACAATCGAAGCTCTATAAAGCTCAAATTAATTCATGTCTGTACCAATTACACATCATCATATTACATAAGGTGGAATTGTGTCATAACAGATAAAACGCAGTTTTGAACATCATCCTTTTACATAAATTCATGGTAAATTCATTAGATGTCAAGTGAGTTGTCTACCTCGTCCCGACAGTATTCAATGAGCGCGTGGCTGTGACGTCCACTCCCCCTGTTTGTAAAACCCCTCCCTCTACTAACATTTTATTCGGTAGAGGGGCATAGACCTAGCGTTAGTTAATTACCAAAAAGGGTCGCTTTTTAGCATCTGCATTATGCGTTTAATTGTCTGCTTAAACAAATTGAATCCTTGCATCCAATAGCTGTGTAAATGTGTCTTATATTTAAAGTTAACATTAGGCTATACTGAGCGTAAAGATATTGTTTGACGCAAGAAAACGCATATTTTTCTTTGATTGAAAATGTGTTTCCATCTAAATTCCTTTTAAAACTTGGCATTGCATTATTACTATCCCATATTTTTGATTATTTCCGATATTCAAGGTATACTCAAACAGGCATTAGCGCAAGAAGATACTTCCACCTCCCTCAATTTTTTTCTCAATTCTTCTTTTTCACCATAGTTTTACCAGGTCTTTGGGGGGGGGGGGTGATACTTTTTCAAGCCAACCCTGAAAATAATTCCTACGTCTGCGCCTACACTCACTACTTCAGAAAATATTTATACAAAGTTTAAATTTGACATTGCAAGAACTATGTTAAATCACCCTCTACTCTCTGTTTTGCTGTTCAAAGCAGTGCAATCGTTTTCTAAGCTCAACACAAAATATCTTCAAATTAAATTTTTTTATCGCCTCTTTGTGCTTTTCCTATTTCCCCGCCCCATTGATGAAGACTTCAGCTTCTCATTGTAACGTTTTGCAAATAAATATACTAAACTAAAATTCAATTTCTATGGAAAAACTAAAAAAAGTTATCTCATATTGCACGAATTTTCATTATACGCTTGGGGACATGGGCAGCTACGCGTGAGCTACTAATAGCAAATTTGAGTGGAAGAGGGATGTTATAATTAGGCTCAAGTTTTTTTTTTTTTTTTGAAAAAAATAAATTTTATTTCTATTTATGGAAAATTCTGAGCTCCCTCCCAGTAAGAGGGTGAGGACAGGAGCTGCTCCGGGCACGCCTTGTGTTTCAATATGCAGCCCCGTCGAGACCAAAGGGCCCCATTACAAGGAGGAAAAGGCGTGCACATTGGGCGTCCAAGCCCCGCATGGCAGTGAAGTCACCGGTCCATCGAGACCTGTGCCCCGTAACTTTCTATGCCTTGGACCTTCTATGAAAAGGTGACATCGATAATACCGGCATACACAGAAGTAAAAATATTTGAGACACATAGCTATTTTTGAAATATGTTAAGTGGTAAAAAACTTAATGTTTTAACGGTATGGGGAACCTTGTTGGCTATCCCTGAAGGGGAGGGTTTGATGGGTATTACCCCAATCCTAAGAATTTAATAATGGGGAAAATACCAGGGACCATCTTGATAGTTTTGAGGGGCTTTGAGGCCCCCTTTGGCCCTAAAAGAAATAGCTAAAAATGACACTTTTTTGCCTTAATAAAGGGGAAATAGTTACGATCTTTCTTATTCTAAAAATAATGCATTCTTCTAGCGATTAACTATAAGTTTTGAAATAAGAAGTTTTTAAATCCTGCTTTTTAGGGGGGGGGGGGGGTAACTTGAAGTTTCACATTTCAAATTTTTTCAAGAAAGGCTAAGTATATGAACAGCCTTTTAGTAGGCGTTTTACTCTTAAAAGGGGGCCATGTCCCGACTCTAAGAAGGGAGTTTAAAGGATCCTAGTCCTTCCACCACTAATAATAGCTTTCTTTTTCAGCTTAATAATATAATCCTTTTTCAGCTTAATAAAGGAAAAATAGCTGGGGAGTTGAGGGGGCTTATTCATTAGTTCTGAGAGCTTTAGAGGAGAGAACCCTGAGTCAAGAACCCTAGGTCTTAATAATGTATATTTTCTTTTTTTACATCGTAAAATCCTAAATACTTAAAGAAAATAAATTGTCACTCTTTTTCCTGGTCGCACCTGAAATGCTAGTATGGATTGAGGATTTGCAGTTCCCCATCTCTTGGCAAAGAAGAAGAAGCGAGTAGCATCCTGACAATGGGACTAATCCTCCCCTCCGTATGTTTATGAAGGACTCTTTGGAACTTTGTAATGGCTGAAACTTAGAGGGGTGAACTTATTCTGATGTATAGGGTAATTTCTGGCTCTTAAATTCTTAGCTGGTAGAATGGGGTATCTATGTCCAAACACCTACATTGGGTCCATGTATGGAATAATTTCTGGTCATTACACCTTTAGGTGTATTGTTGGTCTTTTAATATCCAAACGGTCAATCTGTACCCCTACAAAAATTTTTTCAGACTAATATTGTTTTTTTTCTTTCAGCCTAATATAAATTCTTTTTCAGGATGAAATCAAAACTGTTTTAATGGGCTTATGAGCTCCTATTATTTCTTAGGTTCACATACCAACACTAACGACATCTCAAAGGGTTTACATCAAAAAAATATTATCACCACCATCTTAATTTCGTGACAATCCATATACGGCCCCAGAGAAAAAGTGAACACGAAGGGGGTTTAATACGGGGGTGAAGCCCTATTAGTATACCTTTCTCTCTCAACTTTGATTTAGACATTTTGTGAAGGATCTCGGCCTCGATGCGGGAATTTTTAGACTCTCTCTTAGTAAAATTACTATCTAGCGAGGTCCAGAGGGTACAGGAAGAGCAGGTGCCCATCCCTCACAGTGACAGCAATGTGAGGGAAAGTAGGATGAAGTGGTGGATGGCTCACCCACCCCCCGACATTACCAGAGTTTAACTTAGCTGATTCTGCTTTGAAAAATATTTATTGCTCTTAGGGCTGATTTTGAGACAACTTCAACTCCCTTACAAGTGGTAGTATTATCAAGGACTCCCATGTGGGCAAGTTCGGGCCCTTTTGTGAAAAACAGATTCCGGAGGCGGGAGGGTAGGGATAGCGTATAAAAGGCATCTATCGCTCAAAAAATATGTGGTTTTAAATGAAAACTTGGGTAAGATGTACTCGCATTACATGCTAACCGGAAATGCAGACACTTCATAGGACTTGGAAAATTTTTAGGGTGTTTTTTTTTTCAGAGAATGTGGATAGCATTTTTTTTTAGGTGGAGAGAATTATAATGAAAATGGGATTAATTGGTGGTTTTTTTTATCAAAAAATTTTAGATTTAAATGTTACTAAGTTTAAAGGGAATTTGTTTTCAGAGGCGGGAGGAATCAGTTGATGACATATAATGCAGATTTAATGAATTGTCAAGGTGTACATTTTTTAGAGAACTAATGAGGCATTTAAAGATTGGTGTTTCACTGTTACAGTATGATACAGAGTATAAAGAGGGGGAATGTAAAGATAAAAAAGGGGGTAATATATTCAGTGAGGGTTCTGTCCATTGAATCGGTTAAACTGTGGATATAGGTTTATATCCAGCCTGGCCACTAAACCTGATGCCAATTGGACTTTTTTGCTACTATCCCTCATTAGTCGAGTTTTGAGAGGGCTTCAAAATATAATAAAAGTGGGGCGTTAGTGTGTTTTTGGGTGTTAACGTGCTGTTAAGTTTTTGTGGTGGTTTGTTGGTTTGTGTAGTTTTGTGTTAGTTGTTGTTTGGGGTTTTGGGTGTTGGGTTTTGTTAAGTTTCGGTTTGGTTTGTTCTTTTGGGTGTGGTTGGTTTTTGGAATTACCCGTGATTGTTTTTTGTGTGTGTTTTTGTTGTTGGTTGTTGTGTTGGGTTTGGTTTGGTTTTTGTTGTGGTGGTTAAGTTAGGGGGTTGTGGTTTTATGTGGTGTTTTGAGTTGGGGGTTGGGTCGGTACGGTGTTGGGTTTGGTTGGGTTGGAGGGTTTTTTAGTTGTCTGGTTGGTTGTTTGTTTTAATTGGGTTGTGTTGTTTTTGTGATTAATTTGGGGTTGGTGGTTTATTAGTTTTTGTTAAACGGTGGTGGTTTTTGCGGGGTGGTTTGTGGGTGTGTGGTCTGATGGCGGAATTTTTTATTGGATTGATTGTTAGTTCTGTTGTTATTTTAGCGTGGTCCAGTTTGTTTTGGAGTTTGTTTTCGGTTAAGTTTGTGTTGTGTTAGTTTGGAGTTTTGTGTTGTTGTTGGATGTTGTGGTGAGTTTTTCCCAGACATTTTTGGGGTTTGTTGGCTGTTATGCTTGTAGTTTGTGTTTTTGGTTTACTTGGTTTTTGATTTGGTTGTTGTGTTGGGTTGGTTTTTTTTTGTGGTTTTGTTTTTTTGTGGTAGTTTGTTTGCAATTCTATGGGTTTTGGTCCTTTTTTTTTCTGGTTATGGTTTTGTGTATGAGGTTTAGGGGGTTTTTGGTAAAAGCATCTTGCTTTGGGTGTGGTTTTTTAACATTTGTTAGAGTTCTATTTGTTTTTTTTGTATTCGCATTACATGTTTATTTTTGTGTGTGTTTGTGTAGTTGGTTTTTTGTTATGATTTTTAGTTGTTTTGTTGTTTAATTTTTTTAGTGTTTTTTTTAATGTTTGTGGTTGTGTGTTGTTTAATGTTGGTGTGTTATTTTTCAAAATTGTAGTTGGTTACTAAAGTGTTAAACGAGGATTTGTTTTGAGTTGTGCACGTTCAGTTTCTTGGTTACTTATGTTGTTGTTTTTGTGTAGTGTGTTGTTGTTATTGTTGGTGTGTTGGAATTGGTGACGGTGTTTTTTTAGTGTTAATCTTATGAGCGTTTGGAAGTTTTTGGTGTTTACGTTGTTGTGTGTGTACAGAGGTATGGTTCTCCTATTAAGTTTTGGTTGTGTAAGTTTGTGCAAGTGTTTGGTTTTTCTTGGCGTGTGTTGTTGTGAATCTTAACACTGTGTTTAGTGTTGTTTTTTGCCTGGCCACTTAAACCTGATGCATTGGACTTTTTTGTATATCCCTCCATTAGTCGAGTTAGAGAGGCTAAAAATATTAAAAAAAAAAAAGAACGTGGCTATTATGGTCCAATGTGTCAGGACTATGTCTACTGATGAAATTGAAACATCCCTTGAGCGCACTGTAAGTGCCATCGGGTACCAGTCTGTAGAGATGGTTTTGGGTGACCACTGCCATCTTGCGTTTCAAGAATTTTAGAATTGACTATAAAGTGAATCATAAAACGCTTTGATAGGCGGCAATTTTTCCCTCTCGTAGCCTCGAGGTGGAGCTATAGTGTACTCATACGGGTATATGCCCTTACACGTTAATATATCACACATTTCATCATCTGGAAAGTGCTGTCTAAGGAGAGGGAAGCTATTAAAATCATCACTTTTCTGTTTTTTTGAATCAATTGACTTAAAGATTTGGGAAAAAACTATAGAAGTCTATAAAATGGATTTTTTTTTCAAGTTTGTATTATTATTTTCAAATCTTTTTCATTTGAATGAGTACTAAAAGCTGTTCTGTGAATTTTGGTCTATGAATTTGAAAAACAAAGGGTTTTTTTCTTTGAGTTACAAGACATCTACACAGATTTGTACATTTGTACACGCCTATAAGTCTAAGACCAGGTTAGTTTTCCAAATCTCCGTATGATAAAATATGGAAATGGTGTTATAAGGAAACTAATTGGATCAGGAGCACAGCCTTTTTCTATCTCCAAAAAATAAATTCAGTTTCATTTAACACGGTGGTTGTTCAAAATGTATTGTCAATAAGCCAAGATAGACTATGACTTTGATCTTTATCCTGTAAGAGAATTAAGTTAGTTTGAGGCTTAGGTTTAAACTGTCAGGGTAGGCTGAACTGACCAAACTAAGCTTTCAAAAAACATGGTTTTAATGTTTTACGAAAACTGAACTTTCGTTTGCTGAAAGCTCCTCAAATAAGGTAAAAAAGGATGAGAAAAGAAAATCCAGCAAAATCACAGCTAATCCGTGCTATCCAATTTGGATCTCACTATGGAAACTATAGGAATGTATTCTTTTAGTAACCTTGCCAGAGTATCTACTTTTTGGAAAAATAGTAATGAAAACTGAGACCACTATTGTCATTCCATCTTTCAGTTTTCGGACCAGGATGATCAGTGGGTTCTCAAGTTTGATCCCTAACTTTAAAAGATGTCAGTTAGAGCATTAAGTTAAAACTTTCGGGGCATCCCGAGGGGGATGATGAAACGATCAAAATCCACTTTCAAACATTTATTTTCATTTATCTTGAGAACTGAGCTTTTTGTCTTCTGCAAGCTTCATAAATGAGCTGTATATTATTTCTCAAAATCATTTGTTGAAGAAAACAGCGAGGGATACTTTCAGTCTCTCAATTATATCACAGTAAAACATGACTAGTGATATTTCTGTCCATACTTCAGTGGAACTTTACACTAATTAATAAAGTTAAACTAATGAACCTATCTCATTATGTTGCAAAGGCTAATGTCAATTTGTAATCCAATGTAAATCCTATCTGATTATAAATGATTTTGCAAGGACAGGGATACAAATAGAAAGGGCGGTGGTTAAACAATTGCGGAGAAGAGGCTGTTACCCATATTCCTTTGTCTTCAGTTTTCTTACGATTTTAAAGTTTGATGTTATTGCGAGTGTTTACCCATATTCCTTTGTCTTCAGTTTCTTACGATTTAAAGTTTATTGGAGTTTCCGTCAATTTAAGTTCTGGAAAGCACATCAACGTTAAGTCCTTTTATAACCCATAAGGTGAAACAGATATCCATAATGCTCTCGAGAAAGATATGATTGGAGGATATACTTTTATTCTTGGTGATTTTAATCCTTAAAAGCCTTATTTAATCATTATGGGATGTAATTGCCCGTGAAGATGAAAAAGCATAGAACTACTTCTGGTAAATGATACAAGTCTTTCTCTATTTACTCCATTTAATTTCAAGACCTGATTTCACATTTGTAAAAATAATTTTTCCCCTGTTGATATCCAGATTGGTCTCATTTCATTGATCAGGTTGTTCTCCAATTATTCATATTGTAAAGGTACCTGAACTACAAACAGATCCTATAGAAGTTTTTACTTCCATAAGCAGCGCACAATATGTGTTTACAAATCCCAGATCAACGTCTAAAAAACGAAAAAGCCAATTGGCCACTTTTCCAAAATATACAAGTATACAAATTTGCATAATAATAAAGACACTAATTGGCCACTTTACCATGATGTCATAGGCAACGCAATAGCACTGCTTAAGTAAAGAACGATGTTGGTACAATGTATTATTTTTTGGTTTTAGACCAGGGCACTTTGTATCGAAGGAGCTGTGATACATCATATTGTGACCAGCGCTTACGCCCATCCCAGAGTTTACCACCACCCCCCCCCCCCCCCCGCAGAAAATACCCCCATGGAAAATATTCACTCCAGACTTGGAGGGGCTATTTAAGCCTTATTTTCCCCCACAGAAAATAAGGCTTTTGAAATTTGAGAATTTTATTTGAATTTTTTTTCTGTAGGGGGAAGGAATTTTGGTACTTGTGAATTATGCACCACTCACTCAAGTTTATGCTGTGTAAAACTTGAGAACAAACTGGTTTCTTTGTTAGTTACTCTCATCTTAGCATGAGACAAGACAAAGACAACTGACAGAATAGATGGGAAATATATAATTTGGGCTACATATATGCACATAAGGGGGAGGGGGGTAGAGGTAAAGTATTTGGACAGTTTGAAGTTAGAAAACAGTACAAAAAGTTTTGGAGAGTTGATAATTTTCTGAAGTTTTCTTTTTCCTGTTATGATTCCATGCTCAATGTTTTCTATTAATTAGCTTACTTGTTTCAGCAGTTAAAAAAGGAAGACTTTTGGCCTGTTTAGCCCAAAAACTTCTGGTGCACAACTTTGCAGCATGCAAAATTACAGTTTTCACATTAGACTAACTTTCATCAATATCATTGGTGATAAGCTCTTCCCAGCTGATATTGGCAAGTCTTTTGGAGACTAGTTTGTAATTGACATAATATTGTTGAATGGAAGAGGGTTGTTTAGTAGGCAAACATAACTGAAATAATTTCAACATGGTTGCTATTACCAATGGGTGTGGTTATTACATTCTTAATAAGAAGGCCAGGATTACTGAGAATAACCAGATCAAGAGTGTTGGAAACTTAACCTTCCCTAAAACAAGCTGGTTGTTCTTATTCAGAGTTACTTAGACTAGTAATTGCTTTTCTCAGAAATTCAATTTTAAGCCCATTATCTATCTCAAAGATGATATCTTTTTCTTGTTTTTTTTTTCTTGACTATATGAAAGAATTAAAAACCACATACTTTTATGGCATTATATATCAATAATTGTAGGTAAAACTTTGCAACTGATGCCCACTATACTTTACCCTGGCCCCCCTCCTTCTTGTGCCTATATATAGCCTGAATAAAATATTTCCCATGTATTTCTCAATTTTTTCACAGCTGATTTAATTTACAGGTAAACTGGTTTAAAAAGGAATTATGCTAGAAGTGGTATGTAAGTGGTATCTAATATAAGGAAAAATCATGCCATATTTCAGGGTCTTTAAAGGGCTTGAGTTTGAATTTCCCAGTAAAGCCATTATTATATTCAGAAAGAGTATAAAAAGTATGGCATGGATATGTATTATCATCTCACTTTGCAGGTCAGTAATATAAACTGCCCCTGAATTTACCAAAAAGCATAAAGGACTGAGGTTGACCACTTAGGCACCTTAAAGCTAGAGTGTCTTCAAATTTGCCACACAAATCAATTTTATAGACCTACTTAAATTCAGCATAAAATTTGGTAAATGTTTATATTAATAGAATATTCAGATAGGTAAGAAATAAAACTTACCTCTGGAAGAAAAATTTTATCCTGAATTGACATTTGACTCTTTTTTTTGTCACAAATTAAATTTTAAGCTCTTCATTGACCCTCAAACACAATACCCTATTCTCTTATCTTAGATATGGCTTATATATACCTGTGTTAATGTCAATTTTGTTAAAAGTAGTTTAAAGGTAAATTGGATCAACAGTGACATGATCAAGAATTAATAAATGCATAGGGAATATATAATATGGGCTATTGTTTTAGGTATTTAAAGGATTTGCAATGGAAACAAATGTCATATTTGGATTCAGGATGAAATTTCAATTCTATAGATAAGTTTGATTCTTAGCTATATGAATATTCTGTTAATATAAATGTTATGATCCTGAAGGTTTGTCTGTCAATTGTCAGTCAATCTAGAATTTGTAAGTCTTAAAACTACTTTAAAAAAGACTGAAATTCATTTTATCAACATTTTTATCTAGAACTTTCAAATCAAGTGCATAATCTAGCTGTAGGATATATCTAGCTTCCTATTTGATACCACTGTTCCCCATAGACTTTGCCATGTTCTTTATGGTAAACTCAATCCAAATAATCCATAAAAACAGGGAAAGGACAAAACTATGCTCAACACCTGACTCCACACTGAGCCAACTGCTAAACTTACTTCCTACCTTAGTCTCAGTGATTTTATTCTTGTAAATAAAAATAGTCACTTTAATGCACTCTTCCCTTTTGTGTAAATAAAACTTGGCTGAGCTCTGGCCAATATTTTTTTTCTCTCATTTTGTTGATCTCAAATCTTCACTACTCAATATTCTGAAATAGCCTGCTAACATGTTTTATTGCTTATGGCACCCAAATTGATGCTAACAGCATAGGAGATGAAGTCTTCTAATGGAATTAAATTATAAACAAGTTTTATCAACTGAAAGCCTAGAACAATTTTAAAACTTGGAAGGGTCAGAAATTTCTCCATCTATATTAAGAGGGGGGGGGGCTGAAATTATCTTGTATATGACACTGAACGTTGTTTACTGGTTTTGGTACATTTGCTTTTGTTTAGGCCACAATAATTTCATTGATTTAAAAAATAGGGAAGTTGTAACTTGGAATGTTAGGATGTTTAAAAATGACTATTGTGAACATTTTGACTGACAAATTTAGGCATTTTGGACTGGACTTATTAGGATTTTCAAAAACTTATCCAAGGCTTAAGAAAGATGAAATTAGTTTATATAGAATCTTTTTATTAAAGCAGGAAGAATAGGGTGGATATGCAGGGAATAAAGCTCCAGATGAATAAAAAAGCTGCCAAGTATTTTTAAGACTTGAAAGGTATTAATTATAGAATTCTAGTTGCTCATTTTATGACAAAAAGTGCAAGGTATCAGTCATAGTAGTATATCCTCCTGTAAAGACAACTGATGGAGATAGTAGCAACTTAGATAAATTCCAGGCCCACTTACAGATACGGGAATAAATATACAGGGTTCTTGGTAGAAATATGGCGTTTTATTTGGAAATTTTAATGCCCAGGTTGGTGTAGAAATAGCAATAAGTGGTATCCTTGCGAAGGTAAATTTGGCAGGGGAAGATATACCAGTAATGATTACAGACAGTTGCAATTTTTCAAGTATAACAATCTAATAATAATAATAATATAAAATGAAAACAGGCTTGTTCCTCAAAAATTTAAATAATCAAATGCTTTATCACTATAATGATTGTCAATCTTTTTCTTAAATGCATTGACTGAATCTCAGTTGACAGTGTCCGTTGGTAGTGCGTTCCACTCGGAGACAATGCGGTTGCTGAATGCCCATCTACCAACATCTCTTCTGAAACGTTCTTCGATTAGCTTCAACTCGTGACCTCTCAGGTTATTATTCTTGAATGTTATTATCTCTTCTGGAGGGATGTTGTCGTAGTATCTGTTGCATATTTTGTATACTTCATAAGATCTCCTCTCAAAAATCGGTATGAGAGGCTTGGGAGCAACAGTTTTTTCAAACGGTCTTGGTATGATAAATCTCTAAGTGATGGAACAAATTTAGTAGCCCTCCTTTGGATTTTTGCTATTGCATTGCTGTCTTTTTGAAAAAATGGTCTGGTTGTTGTATGACCATATTTGATCATTGGTCTCACTAACGATTTGAAGAGTATAGAAAACAGTGTTGAGTCAGTAAGAGAGAAATTTCTTTGAATAATTCCCAAGACTTGTGATGACTTAGAGATGATTGATTTGTAGTGCTTGGTGAAAGTCATGTCATTGTCTATTGTCACTCCCAAATCTCGCGCTTCTTCTTGTATAGGTATCTGTTGTCCTTCAAAGCAGTAGTGCTGGGAAATGTGTTTTGGGCCTAGCTGAATGTGACTACTTTTTTCTGTATTCACTTCCATGCTCCTTTTTTTTATCCATTCTGCTATTTTGTTTAAGTGTTGCTGTAGTATTTCTGTATCTTCAAAGCTTGTTATTGCGCGAAAGATTTTCGTGTCATCTACATAAAGCAGTATCTCTGAATCTATGTTATTTGGGAGATCATTTATGTAAATATTGAATAGTAAAGGCCTCAGAACACTACTTTGAACATCTCCACTTGTGACTTTTGTCTTGTTGCTGCTAAGGTATCCCTCCAGTCTCACTCGCGGAGATCTTCCCCTCAGGAAGTTGAGAACCCACTTTAGAATAGTATCACCAACACCGATAGACTGTAGTTTTTGAAGAAGTTGACTTTGTAAGACTTTATCAAAGGCTTTTCTGAGATCTAAGTATAAAATATCTACTTGCATCCTACTATCCATATTTTTTCTCCAGGCGTTTGTAGCGACAAGTAGCTGGCTTTCTGCTGGTCTTTTCTCGAGAAATCCAAACTGTGCAGGTGAAATGAGGCTTCTTTCGAGTAGGTTATGTAATATATTATCCTGGAGTAAAGATTCTAGCATTTTGCATGTGATACAGGTTAAACTGATAGGTCTGTAATTACTTGGATCTGATTTGCTTTCTTTTTTGAAGAGGGGTATCACTCCTGCTTGCTTTCCATTTATCAGGCAGGTTCCCTGTTTGTAGCTACTTGACAAAAATGTAGTGCAATGGCGCTGCAATTTCTTGTGTCAGCTCTCTGAGTATGGTACTCTAGGATGTAGGCCATCTGGACCTTCTGATTTGTAAGGGTTTAGATTTTTTAGTTTTTTGTAGACCATTTGTATTGTCAGTTCTATTTCTTCAAATTTGCCTACGACTAGTGGCTGACATTCCTCTTGACTTTCATCTTTGTCCCTCTCTGTTGTGAAAAACTGTGGAAAACTGCTGATTTAGTAGGTTGGCTTTAGCTATTGGGTCACTGATCGTTAAATTTGTTGCTGAGTTTCTAAGATCGGGAATAACCGGCTGTTCTTTTCTTCCAATATAGTATTGTTATCCAATCTAGTTATAAGCAATATAGTATTGGTCATAATATGACTCATGAATAAAAATTTTATTAAAGTAGATCTTACACAAATGCTCTATTTCTTAACCCAAAAAGAGGAGGATGATAGAAAAGAAAGAGAGAAAGAAAAAATAGCCAGGGAACAAAAAAAAAAAAACAAATAGAAAACAGTTGATGGAAATGATTGCAGAGAGAAAATCCCAGACGCAACAACAATTATTTACAATAAATCTAATGCACACCACAAAAATCTCCAACTGATGAGAGAATCAAGAAAGATTAAACATTAAATTCTAAGATGGAAAAACATGCAACTTCGTTGATAAGGGGAGAAGGTGGACTAGCCCATAAAACAAAATAAGAAGCTAAGCTATCTTGTCTAAAAAACGAAATACATGATATTCAAGTTCAAAATGCTATAATCTGGTAAAATGTGATTCCTCAGAGCTTTTTTCCAAAAATTTTCGCAATAGAGATGAAAAAGTAACCCATTAAAGAACAAATCGGGCTATATAGCCAATAGCAAAAGAGACATTGATGAGTTTGCAAAATAATACAAAATAGAAGGACAATTAATCGGAAAATTTGCCAAAATGGTAATTGACTCAGGTAGTGAGCAAATTTTTGTGCAAACTGACCTAATTAATAAGACATGAATAAACAGTAGGGATATGGTTACAACAGTATTTTATTATGGAGATACGCACCAACGCCCGTCAGCATGGGTTAGAATAGAAATTGCAAAAAAAGATGGTACAGTCCAGAGGAAAATGATAAGAGTAACCTTAGTACCTACTCTTGCAATAGATTCATTTTGCTTTTTTTCATCTAGGATGCTTAAATCGTCAGATAATCTAAGTCCAGGAAAGTTTTCCTCCCCATTTGATTCCGTGTTCCTTCATTGCCTTTCCTGTACTCCTTAAGACAAAGTTCATCAAAATGATCCATTTAAAAGGGGATAGAACACAACCCTGCTTAACTCCTGATTTAATTTAAAATCAGCTGCTAACCTCATTTCTTACCTTAGCTGCAGCAGTGTTATTCTTGTACATAGCACTAATCACTTTAATGTATTTGTTTGGTATACCATACAAGGATAAGACCTTTGCTACAGCTCTTCTATCAACAGAATCGAACGCTTGCTCTTAATCTATAAAACAAAGGACCAAATTTGTCTGATAAATCAGGCAATTCTCAATTATTAACCTAAGAGTGAAAATTGGGTTGACACACACTCAATCCTTTCTAAAACCACACGGTTCTTCTCTTATAACTTTGTTTACAGCATCTCTCAGTCTAAAAAGTATCACATTACTTAGTAATTTACTACTTACAGAGACCAGGCCACTGCCTCAATAATTGTCACACTCAATCTTATCACCTTGCTTATGCAGTGGTTTAATTAGGGTTCTCATAAAATTGCTAGGTACTTCCTCTTTTTTCCAAAATCATATTCATAATCTTCAGTAACTTTTTTCTAACTTCAGAGCCACTGTATTTGAAACTCATTTACCACACCATCAGTACCTGGGGCCTTAATATTTTTCAATCCTTCACACAAACAAATCTTCCTTCACATGAAAGGTATCACAAACTTTTTAATTTTCCTCTTTATCTTTTCCTGCAAATCTACCTTGGTTTAGAACATTCTCAAAATATTCTGCCCATCTCTGCTTAATGTTCTATCCATCTCTGTTCATCTTTTTTCCTTATCACTTCTTGTGGCCCATTCCTATTTTTAACTAGGACATGTCCGGATTGACTTCTCAATTTATTAACATGCCAGTACAATATTTTACTATTATGCCATCTAGCTCTATCTTCCAGATCCTCGGCAATTTATATCCATGGCCTCCACTTCACACCTCCTTAGTTCATATTTTAATGCTTTCTCTGCTTTCTTTACATTCCTCTTATTTTTATATGATCTATGACTCAGATAATTCTTTTACAAGCCTCTTCTCCTCTTTTAAACATAAGGCTTTTTCACTAATATTCCTAGCTGCGTTCCTAACTTTCTTCCCTAAGACACCATCAGCAACTTCACAAATTGTTTTCCTAAAGGTATTCCATCCATCTTCTACATTGTCAAATTTTAAACTCTCCAGTTTAGTATTCAACTGTTCCTGGAACATTTCTATCAAATTCTCATCCTGAAGTCTACCAACACATTATAACTTCCCGGGAGGTAATTACTCGTCCCAAAGTTTCAGCCTTAAATTAACTCATGAAACTACTAGATGGGGATTTTTACTTTTAACATCAATAACTGCACTCCTATAAACCCTAGTATCTTGTATTGATCCTGCCAGTCTTTAGTTTACAAAAACATGATTAATAAAGTTTGATGTCTTGCCATCACATGAAGACCACGTTAACTTATGGCCCACTTTATGACCAAACGCTGTATTGATTATTTACTAGATTGTTATACCTACAAAATTGCAGCAATATGTAGTCATTGCTGTTTTGTTATCCTACACCAAATTTACCTAGGCTTGGATACGACCAATCCATATTTTTACCGACTAGGGCGTGGAAATCTCCTAGTAAAAACACCATATTTTTATCTGGGACTCTTTCAATTTGCTCCTCTAAACTGTAAGTAAAATTCGTCTGAGTCACTATATCTCTGTCAGTCGGTTCTACAGGGGCATAGGCTATACAACTGACACGACTGAAAATGGTATTCTGAACTTTTTAGTAATAAAATGACCTATTATCATTCAATTATTAAAACCTTTCCCAGTCTAAACCACCCCTCTCCAAACAGCTTGAGTCCCGCTCGCTGCGTTGGTACGGTCATCTACTTCGCCTACCCACTGAAACACCTGCCCGAGTTATATTTGACTTCGATCCAACTGCGAACGGCTGGAAGTGCCCCAGAGGTAGACCACGTATGAGATGGGCGGATATCATCCACGATCAACTCACGGCGTGGGGCATTGACCCCAGTGAAGCTCCTACCCTGGCACAAAACAGGCCACTCTGGAGACGACTGACGCTGCTGACGTCTGGTTCCCTCTACGCTGTCGACGCTGCCGAGCAAGAGGTTTAAGTCAAGTCAGTCTAACCGAGACTTAGCAGCTTCCTTATTCATCATGCGACCTACTCCCTGTCTATGTATCCCATCCTTCCTGCCTGATTAAATAAATTGTATATCACCTACTTCCATGGTTCCTACCCCTAGGATATGAGTTTCTGAAACTCCTAACAAGTCCAGTTTGAATTTTCTGAATTCGTCAGTCAAAATGTCGTTACGATAGTTATTTATTAACGTCGTAAAATTCCAAGTTCCAATTTTCATAATCTTTAAATCATTAAAGAAATTTAATGATTTAGAAATTCTTTTGGTCTCAGGAAAAGTATTGGTCCCGGATACTAGCGCAGGACCAGGACCAACACATCTCAAGTCTAAGCGATTAAGCTGGCTTAGAACCGGCCAGAAGAAGTCCCTGTGACCTCCAGTATGAATGGAGGCTGTGTGCAATCTTGGGCCCTTCTTGGTCACAACATGGTTTTCAGCACTTGATGCTCTTCTATCAACAAGAGTCGAAATCCTGCACAGACATTCTCAAGCCTATGCCTCTGACTTATTATGCTAAAGTTACTCTGTAATTTTACTGTGGAATTTTGTTGCAACAGAAATAGGAAAACATATCTGTTTTTTAAGTGTTTTCATAAAGCAATTCAACCCAGCAACAAACATGTTGCTGGACATACAGTTTGATCAGAAACACAGTTTTTAATCTTAGAACCTTCTTGTTTTAAAGTATTTGAAGACATAACATTATCACATTCCTAATGCTCTTTACTGCTTACGGAGTTGAGCCTAAGCTGTCAATTGTATTAATATAAAAGTATTTTTGCGGGGCTTGAAAGGTTTCATTATAGCCTGTGTATTTCTAGGGACTTTTTGCTTCCACTCTGCTCTGCAAAACTAGTGTGCACCCCCATATACAATTGTTGTTACACGTTTTGTAAGGGGCATAAACTCTTTTCAGAGATTCTACTATGGAATTACCTCAAAATCCAAATATGGCTGAACTCATCGCCATTCCTGAGGCCTCTGCTGTGAAAATTGGTAAGTTATTCAATGAAGTTTTTTTGCAACATAATAAAAGGAAAGCTGATTTACATTAGCAAACAATTTTCTCTTTTTCTCTTCTGCTTGTAAAGTTTACCTTACTGAAAAGTAAATAAAAGAACATGCTACTGTATATATACTTGGGTCTAACTCCCAACAGCGGAGGAGAGAAAAGCTGATAAATTGTGGCACAGAAAATAATAAAAACTTAATTTATTCGTCGTATTTTTTAAGTTCGGGGATAAAACCAATTCTTGGGCTGAAGAATTACTCCTTCCTGTATGCAGTCACAATAATATACAAATTAAGTTTACCTTGAAAGCGGAAGCTAGTATGAGACACCCAGAAATTTGGCTGAAGCACCAGCGTCTGAAGGATTCACCGTCTTGAAGAAAATATAAAACCTGTTGCCTGCTGTTCTTTATGTAATATCCCCCCCCCCCAAAAAAAAAAAAATATCGTACATGCGTCACTTTGTAATCTACACAGATTTTCAGGATTGATTTATGCGTAAAATTTCAAGAAAGCTATACCAATTCCCACCAAGCCCATAATCCGTTTACAGTTTAAGTCTGATAGTACGGCTTTCTTCCTGGAACAATTTGGGTACTAATCTTTTCCGTGTTCTTCACAATTCAGCAATTATTATATGAAGCAGATTATTATTGGAAAGTATGTAGTTTAAAACTAAAATGAAAAAAATTATGTTTTGAAATATAGTAAATATTATCCTGTTTTATACAATCAGAGAAAATCAAAAAGTCACAGCACATTAGAGTAAAATCTAAGCAGAAAACTTTGCCAAAACAACATCAAAAGGCACCAAACGCATCCCATACAAATTACAGCCATGTGAAACTCCAATGTAAAATCAACTACAATGATGATCAAACAGTAGAAGAGAAACACTTAGCACAAGAGGAGAGTGTGGAAAAGGGGGGAAAAAGAGAATTTTTAGCTAATGCTTTTGCCAAACTACAAAATGGTGAAGAGAATGTCCTGGTAAAAAAAAAAAGTTGCTATGAATTGAAAAACTATGTGAAAACTTAGCTTAGAGGCTAAGGGAAGACTCTAAAAATCAATTCAGAGATAAGGCTTTTATTCAAGGGTGCAGTTTGCTATGGGGCAGGGGTGCAACTGCCCTTTCCTAAACCTCGATTTGCCTCCCTCCCCAGACCCCAGTTTACCCTCCCCCCTCCAGCTGAATTTTAGTTTCTTCCAAAATCTTGTCAAAACTAGGCTAAAACTGAATAATTCAAGCATCAACAGAAACAGAACAGTTTTTCAGTACATGTTTGCCATTATAGTACTAATAAGTACCTTTGTAGTACTAAATAGTATCTTTATGGTACCAAATGGCATATATTTTAGTTTTTACTGTTATTTTCACTTGATTTGGGAAAACTTGCTCCCCCCCCCCCCCCAGGATTTTGACAAAATTACGCCACTGCTTTTACTAAAATAGGCCCAGCCTCGTCTAGAGGCTGCAAAAAAAAAAAAAAAAAAAAGAGTAGCCTCCAATGGCTCTAGAAACAACAGCTTTGCAATGCTAACTTAGTAAGACAAATTTCTGTCAAAGAATAAGTCAAATTATTGTCAAAGAATAAGTAGTGAATTGTACAAAAATTCTTTACAATGATTTTTCATATAATTACGTTGATCTTTTTCCTGGGGTTGTTTTTCATGGTTTTGTAAGTACATGAAGGAAATGAAAAAGCAAGTATGTCATCATATCCTACAGTAGTGATGGAAGGGGATGAACCAAGCACTTTATTTTTCAGTTATGGCTAAGTATCTTTCTTGGAAGCTAAACTATATGCTATTGGATTACAATGCAATGCTGTTTAGCATTGCGTTTGTTTTTACAACGTAATGGATTACTTTATTGCAATGATTTTATTATTAGTTATTTGGGCAGATTGAAATTGGATGACGTAAAAGAATTGAAAGGAAATTAGTTCCAGTCGGTAAAAAAAAAAAAAGAAAGCAATATCACCCAATTCAGTCGGTGAAAATGACCATCCAGCGGATATAATACTTTGTCTTACTCCCCTCCTTCCAAAAAAGAAGCATTTCAATTAGTTTTGCCTCTGCTCCTGACTAATGTATGATAAATAGAAAACTAGCCAAATTTGTTTTTTAAGCTTGTAAGCTTGAATGTAAGCTTGAATGTGTTTGTATGCCCTTTTTATTTGTATTTTGTTTTAGAAAATGAAGATGCTTCACCAAATGAATGTGAGGAGCTCTTTGATATTCCAGCATATTCGTTGTCCCCTAAACATGAAGATACTCCTCTGAATACTCTTCCTGGCATTTCAGGATCATGTAAACTTGAAGCTGACACCCAGGAATCGGGAACCCCATATCTGGACAATGAAGGTACATTTCTAACATTTTTTTGTTGTTTTTTTAGTATCAAATACATCAAATAATATTTTGTTAATAAAAAGCAAGGGTAAGTAGATTTGAAGCTGACCATGTGATATTGAACCTGGCATCCAGGAATTTGGACACATATGTTTTGATGATGAAGGTACATCTCTAACATTTGGTTTATGCAAAATCAAATAATGTTTTGTTTGAAAAAAAAAAAAAAAAACAAAATAGGACAAAACACGAGGACTTTAGACTAAACAAAATGCGTAATTCATATTTGGAAGTAGGTCAAATTTTTTTTTATTGATCTGTAGAACAACTTTTTTCTCAATTTAAAATTAGAGGCATGTTATGATTCCTATTGAACATCACTAAGAAATAAGACAGTCAAGTTTGAGTCTGGTATCTCATTCTATTAAGATTAGGGGGGTTTCTACTACCTCAGATTCTACCTAGACTGAGAAAAAATATCTTTTTTTTGGAAAAAAATTGGATAAACAACAAATTTTGCCTCCCCTCTTTTCTGGAAAATATACTCCCGCTGCCTCCCCCCCCCCCCTTACCCCTGCATTTTCATTTATAATCTATGTTTAACCAAATGGGGACAAATTTTTCTAACCTTCAAAGGTATCAGAATGGAAAAAAAAAATATTGAAAAAGAATTTGCTTTAGCTTGAATACAGCCCTGGCCAAAGACACATAACAGGTTTCAATGATAGGTACACAGGCCAGAAAATAAGTTGTAAGCCCCTCATTGATTAAATCAAGAATTTTACAGGCATCAAGACATGGCTAATTGTAGAAAAAGCCAAGACAGATAGTCCGTGTGATTGAGAGGCAAATCTAAGATAAGCCCTTTTTAGAATTGTATAAAAATGATGTCATTTCATTTGTTGATAGATAAGTCTGTATATCATCCATTCATATGTCTTTCCTAGGGCAGAACTATGGTAAGATAGTTATATGAATAAGGGATAAGATTGGATTGAATTTGGACTGACGCGTGACACCTATGTCAATGAAACAGCAAAGTTCACAAAATAGAGAAAAAAAGCACAGCAAAATTAGCGAAGTTTTTATGTGATTTTTTTTTCAAAGTTGTGCCACAAACATTTTAAATGAGGTTTGACACTAATGAATCTATGAACGAAAAAAAGTGATCTCTTATACTTCGACCTGCTTGTCAGGAACTATTGATCAGCTTAAAGGGAACTTATCTATATTAGACTAAAAGTAAATTTTAGTTATAATCAATATATATACAACCATCGATTAATTTTATTATGAATCTGTAAAGTCAGAGTGTCGGCTATTTATCTGTTCATTAGCTAAATTGTATATGACATTGAATAGATCCGAGTATGAGTATTTGATCCCCAAGAGTTTGAATTTCGACATCTCTTTTTATTTATATTTTGTTGCAGATGTTGAAGGTACATTAACAAGTGAAATTGAAACACCCAACTCAGATTGCTCTCCGGAACATCAAGTACCTCTTGGAAATCTTTCCAGTTTTTCCGCATCCCCCTCTGGCTCCCAGGAAAGAGAGGTAGCAACGATGAAGGTACGTTTTGAACATAGTGTGTTAATTAGTCTACCAATTTTTTGTATAAACTAATTTCCAAGCCTTCAAAAAAGTAAAATAGAAAAAAAACGAAAAGGAAAATTGTAAGACGTTTGCAATTTAAATTTTGAATATTGAATCTTTGTAACTCTATTGTGATTTTAAGTTAAGTCGATGTCTTTTTCATAGTGCTAGAACTAATTAGTTTAATAATTTTGAATCTCTATAATCTCATTATGATTTTGAGTTAGATCAAGACACTTTTTTATAATCTTAGAAATAGTCAAGAAAGTTCCATTCATTAACTCAACTACTTTTCTAGATAACGAAACCCTGTCTGTAAATTTACCACTGATTGTTCAGATGTAAGAAGTCAGATACCTTTTTAGGAAATTCAATCCCATCTCACCGAATTAAGTTTCATTATTTAGGGCCCATTATAAAGCCAAACTACAAAGGTAAATCAGTAAGAGCTGTTTGTAAAAGCAGTAATAAATAGAGCAATAAAGCAGCAAACAGCAAAGGTAAAAAAATAGTGATAAAACAGTAATTTGACTTTTTTTTTAACTTTGAAATTTTGAATTTCTTTGAAATTTTGAAACTATATTGGAACTATTACACCATGCAATTTCCTATGTTTAATAACGAAAACTTCTTTAAAAATCCTCATGTCTCGATTTGACCCAATAATCACATTGTGATATTACGTTAAATCAAGGTCTTTTTTTATAACTTGAGAAAATAGATAAGAAAGTTCCATTCATTCACTCAACTACTTTTCCAGATAGCGAAACCTTATCTTTAATTTTAGTATTTTATAATTTTTTTATTTAAAAATTATAAATTTATTGATTTTGTTTCATTTTAACGTAATGTTTTAAGGACCATAATGTAAGTAGAAAATTTATATTTAAAACATGAAAAAAGTATTACCTATGTAACATCTGTTTCAGCCCACTCGATAGTGAGTTTTTTATATTC
>CM051269.1:11793705-11803705 GCA_027921565.1 Artemia sinica
AAAACATAGAAAATTAGAAAAACTTCCTAGAATACATGCAAGAAAAAAATCATATAAGTGCGACGTATGTAACAATTGCTTTTCTTCACTAAACAATTTAAATGTGCACCAGAGAGTGCATACAGGTGAAAAACCGTTTAAATGTAATGTATGTAATAAATGCTTTTCTGTATCTGGCAGTTTGATTCGACACCAGAGGGTGCATGCAGGTGAAAAACAGTTTAAAGCTGTAATGTATGTAACAAATATTTTTCTCGATCTTCCCATTTAATTAGCCACCAAAGAGTGCATAGTGGTGAAAAACCATTTAAATGTAATGTATGTAACAAATATTTTTCTCGATCCTCCCATTTAAATAGCCACCAAAGAGTGCATAGTGGTGAAAAACCGTTTAAATGTAATGTATGTAATAAATGCTTTTCTGTATCTGACAGTTTGATTCGACACCAGAGAGTGCATACAGGTGAAAAACCATTTAAATGTAATGTATGTAACAAATATTTTTCTCGATCTTCCCATTTAATACGCCACCAAAGAGTGCATAGTGGTGAAAAAACCATTTAAATGTAATGTATGTAACAAAATATTTTTCTCGATCCTCCCATTTAAATAGCCACCAAAGAGTGCATAGTGGTGAAAAACCGTTTAAATGTAATGTATGTAATAAATACTTTTCTGAATCTGGCAGTTTGATTAAACACCAGAGAGTGCATACAGGCGAAAAACCGTTTAAATGTAATGTATGTAATAAATACTTTTCTGAATCTGGCAGTTTGATTAAACATCAGAGACTGCACACCCAGGTGAAAAACCGTTTTTAAATGTAATGTATTGTAATAAATGCTTCTCTGTATCTAGCAATTTGATTATGCACCAGAGGTATGCATACAGGTGAAAAACCATACAAGTGTGATGTATGTAACAAATATTTTTCTCATTTTTCCCATTTAAAATACGCACCAGAGAGTGCATACAGGTGAAAAACCGTTTAAATGTGCAAACCGTTGAAATATGCAAGAGAGCCTTTTTAAGTCAAACCTGAATTATCATCTAACAACCTACTCTTAAAAAGCAACTGGCAATTCATTGTTCACAGTCAATTTATTTTCTCATAGCCCTTTCCTAAACAAAAAGACTATCTGTGTTAGAAAGAAAGGGTCAAATACAAGCTGATTCTCAGGTCTGTATTGAACAGCTTGCCTAGCTTTCGTTAATAAGCAACAGAGAAAAACAAACTGATTTTTACAAACTGTTCCTATGTTTTAATACGAGTGCTAAAAAAAATTAACAACATTTTTGAAAATGGCAGTTTTTTTTGCGAGAAAAAAAAACAAGAATTTTCAACATATTTTTCATTTTTAAATGCTTTTTGATTTAATCAAATGTTAATTTTTATAAGCCAAATTTTGAGTAACCTTCCGAATGGTTCAATTTTTCAGTTTTCTTTTCAGTTCGAAATTTTGTATTTTACATTAATTGTAGAATTGTAGCCACAAAGACAAATACTAAGTAAGACACCAGTCTCAACTTTATAAGTTAAATGCTAAACTCGAATCTTAAAAAGGGGTACCTACATACCATTATCTATTGAAAAAGATCAACAATTGATTGCAGGTGATATCTATATGAACTGTTCTGAAGTGCATGCAGTTATTTAAATAAGTAAAATAATTCAAATCGATAGCTTGTATTTCCTATCAGCGAATATTAAATAGGCTATTATTTTCTAATAGGGGAAAAAAGTTCTACAGCATCTTTCTTTGAAAAAATAGAAGCAAACTTTAAGATGTGTAGTGTGGTTGAGGGTTGAGATGTCAACTGTGGGAAGCACCTGCTGTTTTTTATATAGTTTTTCCTCTTGCGTTGAATAAATTTTGTATTTCTCGTTTCTGCTGTTTTTAAGATTAATTTATTTGATTCATACCCCTTAGAAGTACATTCAGCCTGTGTTTTTTTGTTTTATGTTTCCATTTGGTATTGATTATAGTGTTTTCCTCTTATAACCTGAATGAGTCACTGCCTGTTTGACTCGTTTTTGACTTGAGAAACAACTCGGTACAGTCAGTTTTTCTGTTTCTAAAAAGCTTTTGCTGCTCTTTCGAGTATTTACAACTCCATTTCTGTAACCTTTCTTATGAGCAATTATTGTTAATTGGTTTCTGTGTCATAAAAGAGATTTCCAGATTAAACGCACATCTGTTTTATGAATTTGTATATTTTCGTTTACCTGTCATCAGAGACACGCATATCATAGGCAGCGCAATAGCGCTGCCTAAGTAAAGAACCATGTTGGCACAATATATTATTATCAATTTTTTTTTTCCTTTAGACCAGGACACTTCGTATCGAAGAAGTTGTCGTAGAAACCCCCCACGCCCATCATTCCCCCAAACACATCCAAACAAAATTTTGAGATAGTCATTTTGTTCTGCGTAGTTGATTTCCAAATAGAAAATATATGGGAGTTTTTGTGGAGGACACTCCCCCACAACTCGGGGTCAGGGTTTTAAGTTATGCCCTGGGGGCATATAAGGTTTTTTATAGAAGATGTTGTCGTAGAAACTTCAAAAAAAAGGCTCATTCGATTGGAAATTCAAAGGGCTAGTGCCCTTTTAATAGTCGAAAGTGATTGGAGGGCAACTAGTCCCTGCCCCACGCCCATCATTCTCCCAAACACATCCAATCAAAATTTTGAGATAGCCATTTTGTTCAGCGTAGTCGATTCCCAAATAGAAAATATATTTTTGAGGAGGACACTCCCTCACAACCCTCGGGCCAAAGGTTTTAAGTTATGCCATGAGGGCATATAAGAACGATGTTGGCACAATGTATCGTTTATTATTTTTTTCCTTTAGATCAGGGCACTTCGTATCGAAAAAGTTGTCGTAGAAACTTCGAAAGGGCTCATTCAATTGGAAATTGGAGTGGCTTGTGCCCTTTTTAATAGTCGAAAGTGATTGGAAGCCAACTAACACCCCTTCCACGCCCCCTTTTTCCTGAAACACATCCAATGAAAATTTAGAGATAGCCATTTTGTTCAGCGTAGTTGATTTCCAGATAGAAATTGTTTCTGAGGAGGACACTTCCCCCACAGAATTCAGGCAAGCGTTGTAAGTTATGCCCTTGGGGCATATAAGGTTTTTATAGAAGGTGTTTTCGTAGAAACTTCAGAAAAGGCTCATTTGATTGGAAATTCAAAGGGCTAGTGCCCTTTTTAATAGTTGAAAGTGATTGGAGGGCAACTAGCCCCCCACACCCATCATTCCCCCAAACACATCCAATCAAAATTTTGAGATAGCCATTTTGTTCAGCGTAGTTTATTTCCAGATAGAAAATTTGTTTTTGAGGAGGACACTCCCCAACTACCCTCGGGGCAAGGGTTTTAAGTTATGCCCTGAGGGCATATAAGAACGATGTTGGCACAATGTATCATTTATTATTTTTTTCCTTTAGAGCAGGGTACTTCGTATCGAAGAAGTTGTTGTAGAAACCTCGAAAAGTGCTCATTTTCAATTGGAAATTGGAGTGGCTTGTGCCCTTTTTAATAGTCGAAAATGATTGGAAGACAACCTACTCTTAAAGAGCAACTGGCAATTCATTGTTCACAGTCAATTTATTTTCTCATAGCCTTTCCTAAACAAAAGACTATCTGAGTTAGAAAGAAAGGGTCAAATACAAGCTAATTCTCAGGTCTGTATTGAACAGCTTGCCTAGCTTTCGTTAATAAGCAACAGAGAAAAACAAACTGATTTTTACAAACTGTTCCTATGGTGGGATATTTAAATACGCACCAGAGAGTGCATACAGGTGAAAAACCGTTTAAATGTGCAAACCGTTGAAATATGCAAGAGAGCCTTTTTAAGTCAAACCTGAATTATCATCTAACAACCTACTCTTAAAAAGCAACTGGCAATTCATTGTTCACAGTCAATTTATTTTCTCATAGCCCTTTCCTAAACAAAAGACCTATCTGAGTTAGACAAAAATTTTGAGACGGACGTTTTGGTAAAATAGTTCAGTTCTGATAACAAAAACTCCGATGTCAACACAGCCCCCAGGGCCCGGGGATAGGCTTTGTAAGTTATGCCTGGGGGCATATATGGTTGTTATGGAAGGGATGCTCGTATACAATTCCTAGAGGGCTCATTTGATTGGAAATTGAAAGTTTAATTCACTTTTTAAGATTCAAAAGGGATTGGAGGTCAGCTAGCCTCCCCCAATACTCCATTGATTTTTTCCCAGAGGCTCTTCATATAGAAGGGTTCGTCGTATAAACTTCAAAGGGGGGTCATTCGATTGGAAATCGAGAGTACTAGTGCCCTTTTTAAGAGTCAAAAGTGATCAGAGAGCAACTGGCCCCCAAGCCCTTTTTCCCCAAATACATCTGATAAAAAATTTGAGGTAGCCATTTTGTTAAAAATAGTTGAAAGATCATATAACAAAACCACCTCTACGTATGGTCATTTCGTTAAAATAGTTCAAAGATCAGATAAGAAAAACTCCTATGTCAACAGAACCCCCCCCCCCCCTCCAGGGCCGGGGATGGCGTTGTAAGTGTTGCGCTGGGGGCATATATGGTTCTTATGGAAGGTATGCTCGTATACAATTCATAGAGGGTTCATTTGAATGGAAATTAAAAGTTGTAGTTCATTTTCTCAGAGTAAAAAAATATCAGAGGGCAACTAGCCCCTCCCGCCCTCCACGCCTTTGGACGTATCGGATGGATAAACCCATCCGATAAAAATTTCAGGTGACCATTTTCTTAAAAATAGTTCAACCATCAGATATTAAAACTCCAGGGTCGACACAACCCCCTGGGCCCAGGGATAGGCGTTTGTAAGTTATACTCTGGGGACATATATGATTCTTATTGAAGGGATACTCGTATATAACTTCAGAGAGGTCTCATTTGATTGAACATAGAAAGTTTTAGTTCACTTTTAAAGAGTCAAAAGAGACCGAAGCTTAATCTAGTCCCCCCCCCCACCCTTTTCCTCCAAACCCATCTGATAAAAAGTTTGAGATAGCAATTTTGTAAAAATAGTTCAAACATCAGATAATAAAAACTCCGAAGTTGACACAAACCCATTTTTTCACTTTGATTAATTTAAAAAACTTTTTCCACAAAATAAGTTTGTCAAAGAAAAGTAAAGAACTCCATTAAACAAAAAAATGAGCAAAAATAAAATCAAATAATCTACAAGCGTAAAACTACCACAAATAAGCATCGATAAAGAAATGAAATCCAAAACTAACAGAAATTACAATAATTAACCGAGTCAAACTCAAAACGAGAAGAAATTAACATAAGTTGGGGCGCAAAACCCCTATGCCTTCCCAAGGCCAGAACAAAATTTGCACTTTACTGAAAAAATACAAATGAATGTTCATTGTCAGTTTAATATACATATACAGATATTTAGTATCAATATGTTAATATTATCTGATTTATTTTTATTAAATTTATAAAAGTAAAAACATTTACATTTTTTCAGTTAAGTGCAAATTTTGTTCTGGCCTTGGGAAGGCATAGGGGTTTTGACTTGCATCTCATAATATAATCATAAGAAATGAAAACCTTAAATCTACGCCAATTCTTCTCATCAAAGATCATTTAATAGCTGCTTCTAAAATGAATTAAATAAAAAAGAACAATTTATTTTTCAACTGAAAGTAATGTGTTTAAGGAGTCGTTCTTAAAGAATTGGGACATAATTCGAACTTTAGCGCAAAGAGCTAGGTGTCGAGGAGGGGACAGTCCCATCATATACGTAATAATTTCTGTTCGTTTTAAGTTTAGAATGAGCCCTCTTATGATATTCTAGGACCAATGGCTCGATTCTATCACCCTTGGGAAAAAAATAGCAAAAAACAAACAAACAAACAAACATGCATCCATGATCTTTCTTATGGCAAAATATACAAAATTCCACATTTTTGCACACGGAAACATCGAAACCATGGGTTAGGTTAGGTTACGTGCGGTGCACGTAAAAAAAAACAACAACAAATATAACAAACATGCATCCGTGATACGTGATAGAATCAACCCAGTGGTCCTAGAATATCACTAGAGGGTTCAATCGAAACTTAAAATGAAATAGAAATTACTACGTATATGACGGAGACTGTCCCCTCTTCGACACCTAGCTCTAGTAGAGATGCCTCAGGAGGTCGTGACGGGGCACCAAATATGGGCATAGAACCACGTGGTTTATGGTTTTCTCAGTGAGAATGGAAAAACAGTATTTTTCTCACTTGAAAAAAAAACAGGAATTTCCTCACTTTTATGGTTGTTTCATGGTCGGTTATGTGTGTTGGTCAATTTGTTTGATGTTTTTCATGGGATGTCAACAGTAATTTATGGATGTTTTATGGTTTTTTTGTCAGTGAGAATTTGAAAAACAGGAATTTTCTCACTTTTATGGATGTTTTTTATGGTTTTTGTCAGTGAGAATTTGAAAAACAGGAACTTTCTCACTTTTACGTCTGTTTTATGGTTTTTGTCAGTGAGAATTTGAAAAACAGGAACTTTCTCACATTTATGGATTATTGAGTCTAATGGGGACAGGGTCAATGACACTTCCTTCATGTTGTTGCCCGAGGCAAATGTTACGAGTTTCCAGGAAACAGTTAGATGACGTGTTTCCTTCTCGGCCAATCAGAGGGCTTGCTTACATAGTAGCGGCGGAGTGAATATAAGGAAAGGATTTTTGCTATAGTTTTATTAGTCTGTGAATAGAATTCAAAGAGAAATAGTTTATTTGGATATATATTTGTGTTGATGGCGAGTGGAATGTTTACCCTATTAGAAGTTGATAGTGGAGTTGATGGTAATAATACAAGGGCACCAAACATTGCGGTGGAAATTACGAAAGGATCGCGGCTTTGTCTGGAATGGGATGCAGAATACGCAAGATATGTGATATCCTTGAGCAAATTTAAAATGGAAGATCAATTATGTTTCGCCGCAAAAGTTGATATAGCACATGTGAATAGACTTCAATGTGCTTTAAGTGCATTAGTGAAACATATCGAAGACAATAAACTCTATCGCTAATTGTACATGCATAGTATTATTGATGCTATAATTATTCAATAAAATTGTTTCGAAATCGAAAATGTTCCCTTTCTTTTCTGGGTCAGTCTAGAGTCAGCAGTCAGAGTGAAAGGACTGAAAAATGAATATAAATTTGAGAAAGAGAGAATTAGATCAAATCTAGTGTTTATGGAAAAACATTTGATTTTGGATGATGATTTTCTCGAGTTATCTCTTCAACGCAGGATATTCTCTCAGGGAACACTTGACAATATAATGAAAACTGATTCTCCCCCATTGGACTATTGTATGAAACTTTTAAAATGTGATTCAAATGCTTATACTCAATTTATTGATATATTAATTGGAACAAAGCAGAATCATATTGTAGATATACTTTTGAAATCATTGGCAATGGATTCAATGTAGATGGCTCCTCCTTCGAAAGAGGTAACGTCACACAGAGAGTTACTCCTCTCCCCTTCCTCCACTTTGAATTTATCGAGCGAGGACGATCAGTTTCGTTTTAGCTGTGAGAGAGTTGACATCGGAAACCAAAAAATGTTCTATATATGTCCATTGTGCATGTACACTCTTGGCAGTTGGACTCAATGTGAGAATTGTACAATTATTGATGACTATAGTGAAAAGTGTAAATTTATGTAATCCTTGCAAATTACATAGAGGCTATGCAGTACAAATTAAAGGATGTAATTCATGTCTTGAGGAGGTGTGTGACTCTCACCCTAGAGGCACCTGTGCTCCAATTGTCACCATGATAAATGTGATCAGTGGGAGAATACTTACCCCGCTATGATTGGAAAGAATCCTAAACGTGATTTTAGTTTATTTCTACGAGATTGGTATCGTCGTGGATTTAAATTATTCTGGAAGAGGAATCTGGTCTACGAATCAACTGTTGGGGTAACAAGACAATCTGGTTTCTACGTCATCGCTGTGACGACACTGCCTACTATGACTATAAACCAAGTGATTTTTATTTGGCAGTTACGAATGTGATTCACCACTTGAAAACACTGTATGTGATATTGCTTCAAATAGACAGATTGAAACTCGTGAATTTCATAATATGAATGCAAATAGTATCATTGACTATACAAAGAGATATGACAAGAGTGAAGTTACATTGTACTGCAGAAAATGTGACCCTGACTTTGCAGTCAACCAAGATCAATATACAGTGAATCCAAATGATTTATCAGCATTAGTGTGTTCACGACAGTTGCCTATACACCGATGAAGAAATCTAAAAGTGAAGATTTAAAGACATTGTTGTATATATACATTTTTATTAATAAACAAATTCACAAACATTTTTTAAGCAGTTTACTCTTAGGGCACTGAAATCAATATTAAATACACTTGTAAGTATATTTTCCACTAGAAAGTCGTTCAGACGTGGATTGTCACCATAAATGTGGAGAAAACTGCTTGTAAGTATAGCCACGACATCGGAACACAAAATATAGTAGTGCATGGAAGCCACAGCTTTTAGTCGTTAGATCCTGCACCCTCTTTCGATTTCGAATAATAGTTTTCCACTGCTCTCAATATAGTTGCTGATGTGAGGCGTGTAGAATGTATAGGGTAGGCCAAGAGGATCAAAAAAATTCAATCGTCTTCATTGTTTGAAAGATGCACAGCCAATGACCCGTCAACACAGTCGATGGACTGCTATTAACAATAATCAAGGTATTGTTCGCACTTTGAATTTTTCCAAGATAGTCTGAGGGTAGACAATAGGATTTGTACTGGGACATGTAGGGGTCCATATTAAATACATTGATTATTTGACTGGTGTTCATGGCGCCAAGTCTAGTAGAACACTGCCTTCGGGAGTGATTTCCCAATAGGTTTCATATTGATTTAGTGAGATTAGTGCAATACTTTCAGCCAATGGGTCGGCAAATGTACACTAAACGCACAGTCCCCGTACGCACTATACTCATATCCTGTGTACCAGACAAATCCAATACAATGATACCATGTGTTTTAGCAAACATTTCTTCGGTTATACCATTTTCAAATAGCTGTGAATCATGATCTAGGGTTTGCATGGTCAGCTCATACAATGTTCTATAGGATTTATCAAAGGATAGATTGTAGAGTGGGATACCGTTTACTTTGCACACAAGAGATGAAAGTCCAAACATCTCGAATTTATGTGGGCATTCAGTCCACGATCCTATTGCACTGGCGCTCTTTACAAATGCCAATGCAAGTTTCGAGGGATTTCGCCATTGATAAAGGATGAATCGGTGAAGGTGCGTGACCCCATGGCAATATGACGTTGATTGGTGATTGTATGAGGAACAAGTAGTTTAATATTATTTCCATTGGCTCTCAGTTTTTCCACGGCCAAAGCAACAGAACTCATAACCTGCGGTTTGCGTACATGAAGTATTGCTGAGGTGAGGGAGAGACTTACATCGGGATTGGCAGCAAGTTCTTTTCTCAATATGAAATTGGATGGTGCAAGCGTCAATTTTATATCCACTTTAACATTGGGCGGCAGCCATTGGGGTATATTAAATATTTCAAGATATATTTTTCCAACTAGATGTAATTCACTAGTTGTAGCATTTTTTAAGTGCATAGAGTAAAATAGAGTAAAATAGAGCATCTTGTATTATTGCAATTGCATCAAAGTGTTTTAATTTTGACGGAAGAACAGTTCCTTTGACTTTGACCGCCGCGCTCATAAACACAGAGGGAAAAGGGGTGATAGCTAATTTTAACCTTGCATAGAGCCTTGTGTCAAAACAGAGCGGCATTTTCTTTAAAATTGACAGAAGTCAGTAGACACACTTTAAATCACATTAGAGAAAGGCTAAAATTTAACGAAAAGATAATTATTTCTATTTGCGAGGATTTGGTTGTAAATCAGTGAGGGGGGGGGGGTTAGGTTTCGAGGGTAAAAAGAATATATTTTACATTTTC
>CM051269.1:11813705-11898676 GCA_027921565.1 Artemia sinica
CTTTCAATTTCCAATCGAATGAGCCCTTTTGAAGTTTTTACGACAACGCTTTCAATAAAAACCTTATTTGCCATAGGGCATAACTTACAACCCTTGCCCTGGAGGCTGTGAGGGGTTGTTATCCTCAGACATAATTTACGACCTTTCAACTACGTTGAACAAAATGGCTATCTTGAAATTTTGATTGGATGTGTTTGGGGAAATGGTTGGGTGAGAGGGGGGTTACGTGCCCTCCAATCCCTTTCGACTATTGAAAAGGGCACTAGCCATTTCAATTTCCAATCGAATGATTCCTTTTTGAAGTTTCTACGACAACGCTTTCTATAAACAAAAACCTTACATGCCCCCAGGATATAACTTAAAACCCTTGCCCTGAGGGCTGTGGGGGGAATTTCATCCCCAAAAACATAATTTCCGGACTTTTTAACTACGTCGACAAAGCTTTCTGGAAAAACCTTATATACCCCCGGGGTATAACTTACCACCCTTGCCCTGAGGGCTCTGGGGGTTTTCATCCTCAAAGACCTAATTTCCAGAACTCTCAAGTACGTTGAACAAAATGGAAATCTCAAAATTTTGATTGGATGTGTTTGGGGGAAAACGGTGGGCGTGAGAAGGGGGTTAGTTTCCCTCCAATCACTTTCGAATATTAAAAAGGGCACTAGCCCTTTGAATTTCCAATCGAATGAGCCTTTTTTTGAAGTTTCTACGACAGCTCTTTCTATAAAAAACCTTATATGCCCCCAGGACATAACTTACAACCCTTGCCCCTAGGGCTGTGGGGGGAGTGTCATCCCCAAAAACATAATTTCCGGACTTCTTAACTACGTCGAACAAAATGGCTATCTCAAAATTTTCATTGGATGTGTTTGGGGAAATGGTGGGTGTGAGAGGGATGTTAGTTATCCTCCAATCACTTTCAACTATCAAAAAGGGCACAAGCCCTTCTAATTTCCAATCGAATGAGGCCTTTTTGAAGTTTCTACAACATAATAATCTATAAAAACCTTATATGCCCCCAGAGCATAACTTAATACACTTGCCCCGAGGACTCTAAGGGGATTATCATCCTCAAAGACCTAATTTCTAAAACTTTTAACTACGTTGAACAAAATGGCTATCTAAAAATTTTGATTGGATGTGTTTGGGGAAAAGGTGGGCGTGAGAGGGGGATTAGTTGCCCTCAAATCCCTTTCGACTATTAAGAAGGGCACTAGCCCTTTGAATTTCCAATCGAATGTTTCCTTTTTCAAGTTTCTGCGACAAAGCTTTCAATAAAAACCTTATATGCCCCAGGGCATAACTTACAACCCTGAGGGCTGTGGGGGAGTGTCATCATCAAAGATATAATTTCCGGAACTTTCAACTACTTTGAACAAAATGCCTATCTCAAAATTTTGATCGGATGTGTTTGGATAAATGGTGGCCGTGGAAGGGGTGTTAGTTGCCTTCAATCGCTTTCGACAGTTAAAAAGGACATTAGCCATTTCAATTTACAATCAAATGAACCCTTTTTAAAGTTTCTATGATAAAGCTTTCTATAAAAACCTTATATGTTCCCAGGGCATAACTTACCACCCTTGCCCTAAGGGCTGTGGGGGAGTTTTCATCCTCAAAGACCTAATTTCCAGAACTTTCAACTACGTTGAACAAAATGGATATCTCGAAATTTTGATTGGATGTGTTGGGGAACAGGTGGGCGTGCGAGGGGGTTTAGTTTCCCTCCAATCACTTTCGAAAAATTAAAAAGGGCACTAGCCCTTTGAATTTCCAATCGAATAAGCTTTTTTTGAAGTTTCTACGACAGCGCTTTCTGTAAAAACCTTATATGCCCAAAGGCATAACTTACAACCTTGAGGGCTGTGGGGGAGTGTCATTCTCAAAGATATAATTTCCGGACCTTTCAACTACTTTGAACAAAATGGCTATCTCAAAATTTTGATTGGATGTGTCTGGATAAATGGTGGCCGTGGAAGGGGTGTTAGTTGCCTTTTGATCCCTTTCGACTATTAAAAGGACACTAGCCATTTCAATTTCCAATCAAATGAGCCCTTTTTGAAGTTTCTACGGCAACACTTTCTATAAAAAACACCTTATATGCCCCCAGGGCATAACTTACCACCCTTGTGCTGAGGGGGAGTTTCTATCCTCAAAGACCTAATTTCCAGAACTTTCAACTACGTTGAACAAAATGGATATCTCAAAATTTTGATTGGATGTGTTTGGGGGAATCTCCAATCACTTTCGTCTATTAAAAAGGGCACTAGCCCTTTGAAAAAAAAAATCGAATTAGCCTTTTTTGAAGTTGCTATGACAGCACTTTTTATAAAAGCTTTATATGCCCCCAGGGCACAACTTACAACCCTTGCCCTGAGGGCTGTGGGGGAGTGTCCTCCTCAAAAACATAATTTCTATGTGGAAATCAACTACGCTGAAATCACTTTCGACTATAAAACAGGATACAAGTCACTCCAATTTCCAATCAAATGACCCCTTTTTCAAGTTTCTACGACAACGCCTTCGATACGAAGTGTCCTGGTCTAAAAAAAAAAAAAAAGAATACATTGTGCCAGCATCGTTCTTTACTTAGGCAGCACAATCGCACTGCCTATGATAGAAACAATTTTGCAGTGAAAAGACATCTATCAATAAACCTGAGCTTCAGACGACGATCATTTCAGTGAAACTATCCTCCACACCTATTTAATACTACAATTTCATATTTAGATTAACCCTAGATAACTAGAAGGCGGTATTTACTAACAGCACTTATATATACCCTATACAAAAAGGAAAGGAACTGAAATACAAATTACAAACCTTGGATTTATTCAACCAATAAATTACATGAATATATTACGTTTTATTTGCATGGAACAGAATTAATTCTTCACTGAGTATTTATTTTTGTATGGGAAAATCACTATTATGTAACAATTTGTTATTGTAAACTACAAACTAACCGGCTTTTTTCCTAGAATGGGCTGTGAGATGACAGTTCAGATTCGACTTAAATGAAACATGCTTTCTTATGCACTTTTTGGTGGTCATTCAAATTGGTTGATTGAGAAAAACATTTTTTGCACACATCACATTTAAAAGGTTTCTCACCTGTATGCAGTCTTTGATGTGTTTTCAAACCGCTCAGCTGAGAAAAGCTCTTTGGCATAAAACACATTTAAAACGGTTTTTTTTTCCTGTATGTATTCTTTGATGTGCATTCAAATTAGCTGATTGAGAAAAACACTTTGTGCACGCATTACATTTAAACGGTTTCTCGCCTGTATGCACTCTTTGATGTGTCTTCAAATTGTGTGATTGAGAAAACCTTTTCTGACACACATCACATTTAAACGGTTTTTTTCCTGTATGAATTCTTTGATGTCTTTTCAATTGCCCATGCCTGTTGAATCTTTTATCGCATATATTGCACTCATAGTCTTTTCCACTCTTTTTCCTATGAACGCAACTATTAGAATTTGAAGTTTCCAAGAGCGTATTGGCAATACTTGATGAAGCATCCTCAACTCCTAAAAAAAGGGACAGGCCAAACATAAAGCGCAAGACAAGATATTCTCAGTCGCATATATAAAAACAGTAATGATGCTCACATAAAAAAAAAAAATAAAAAAAAAAAAAAAAAAAAAAAAAAAAAAAAATCAGAAACAGAAAACAAATACAAAAATAACAGGAAACTAATAACGCTATTAAAAATAGCGAATCGAGAGGCTTGAATACATTCAATTCTGTTAATTGCAACACTAAAATTGTTAATTAATTGTTTATTTAGAAATTTCACGATTCTTCCATAAAGCCTTGATCTATTTGGATCATTTGTGGCCAAGAATGTCCATATAAAAAGTTTTGAGAAAAATAAAAATATGTAGCCAATTTTTAGGTCAGACCCAAGCACGACCATGGGCTAGGCTTGTACATATTGATTCTATTTGTCCCTTGTCTTATATCCACAGACGATGTGAGCCTCTTATTGATGCTATGGGCCAGGCCCCGGCACGGCAAGGAATATACTGTTTCTCATTGTCGCTTGTCTTTGAACTGAAGAAAATGTGAGGTTCTTCTTGATGTCATGGCGTGATAATACAAAAGAAAGACTTACAGAAGAAGCTGCAGTTTTACCAATATTATCTAAATAGGAAGTAAACACATCTTAATCCTATAGCTCCAACTCTAAGATTCTTCCTTCAATCGACAGAAGTGAAGGGACTGAAGGGGAGAGATGACGGCCTGATAACAGAATTGTTAACATGCAATGCTTTCCTAATGTCTTCATTCCAGTTAGAGTTTTCCATAAAAGAGATTTTTTTTCTCATTAACAACGAGATGATTTTACCTTTTGGCAAAGCGAATTGTAAACTCCTTCATAAGGTCTGGGAGCCAAGATTCCCACGAAAATGGCTTAGAAGATGAAAAACTAACATAAATGATGATAATATGAAGAAATTATACACTTTAAGGCTTATTTTTCATCTATTTTATTCCATTAATGAGCATATTCATCAATTTTATATTAGGCTTGTCTAAGGTTTCTTTTTTTCATTAGTGTTCCTAGAAATTCATGCCTGACTTTCTTAGTGATTATATAAGTCTAATATGACTCATTTTACATTGCAGGAAATATAAAACGTTTATAAACAAACAAATAAAAGGAGCTAGCTGGAACTACATTTTGTTGACTCTAACTCAACAAATTAATCCTGTATTTTTGTTTGAGTCTAGGACTTTTAGCAAAAGTAAATATTAGATTTATATTAAAACCATTATAAAATGTATTAAAACTTCCATTAAGCATTTCAATCAGTTTTTGCTTGTTTTAAATTCAAAATGTATTATCAATAATTCATGATGATAATAAACAAACTTAAATCTTGATTTATAAAGAAATATAAATGCTTTGGTTATAAACTTTATTTTCTAGGTTGTAGAAACTACCCTTCGTGAAATTTCTTTCAAGTGACTATTTGAAACATTCCTCCTAGACCTACAAAAACAGTTTAGCATTTAGAACAATAGAATAAGCCAAGAAAAAACTTCCATCTTAAGAGTAGTCTAAATTCATAGTATTTAGTGCACTTGTCCGTCCCAGTTTTTACCACAGCCTATAATGTAATATATTTAATTCTAATAAAAAGAAATTTTTGTGATATACCTTGACTGTTAAAAGATGTGGCGCAAGATTCTTGGGTGTCAGGTTGAAGTTTACAAGGTCCTGAAAAGCCAGGGAAATTACCTAAGGGAACATCTTCACGTTTAGGAACACAAAAAAAGATTTGGAATTGCTAAGACCTCCTCATTGTGACTTGGAAAAGCATCTTCAACTTCTAAAACAAAATATAAATGAAGTTGACAAACAAAAATTAAACAGTAAAGCTCATCAAACAAATCCAACTATTTTTTTTTCTATTAAAAATTAGTCACGAGAATTGATAATAATAATAAGCAGCAAGATGGCGCTGGGTGTTTACATGCTCAATGCATAGTTTTCATATGCTTTTTTCCCCAGACCATTTCGTATGGAATACGTTATCGCTGAAACTTTGGGGGTGGCTCTTTCAAATAAAAATTTTCAAGTGTCCTATGCATCAACAGCCATAGATAAACCAGCCACACTTCCCAAGCCCCATTTGGCTGCATTCCCCCAGAAATATATCCGAGTAAAAATTATTCATATAGCCATTTCCTCAAAATGATTCAACACCAGGGCCTTTTGGAAAAGGGCTATAGGTATGCATTGTTTCAGCTAAAATATTTGGTATTAAACTGAAACAAAGTCAGAAAATTTCAGGCCATGTTGTGGGACAGAATGAACTAAATCAAAAGACAGAATGCACGTCAAATGTTGTAAAAATGAGCATCTGCGACACCTCTCAGGTCACACCATTGAAAATATTTTGAAACATTTTTAATTCTTCAGATTATTTTAAAAAGCTAGAACTAGGAAGAGAAGATAACATTACAATCAATATCCCATGCTAAGTTTATGTTTTAGAATCATCTATAACACATGAATAGATGAAAAAACAACAGAAAATGTGCGAAAAATTATATCAACATGAATAACCAGATATTTTGGCTTCCGTGGTTGTTTTAGCAAGACAGGGGGTGCCGTTAATCAACAGTAAACTGGGTAAAAAAAAAAGCGTAAATAGAGACTTGATGATTTCCAGTTTGCAAGAATATAGTTTTAACATCTTGTCTCCAAATAGGGACTGAAAAAAAAATATACACGTCACTAAACAGCTAAGCTGTGCAACAATATATTTATTGTTTAAAGACTTTCAAGATTAAACACTTTAAATTATTAGTCATTGACATAACTGCAGTGGAATACTTTTAGAAAGGCAAATTAGACCATCCTATTTTGTTACATTTGCCTCTTTAGTTGACTATTGACATGATTATAAAATACGGATTTTCTTCTGACTTGAAAAGCATCACTCTTCTTACATAGTTTTAGCATATTCTCGCTGTTTTATTTCTGTTCAGAAAAAAAGGGATGAAGAGCCGGATTAATGTTTGAAAAACTTGACTCAATTGATATTCGTAAAATGGGCAATACATGTGTATTTTCTGTTCAGTAGAAAAGGGTTGTAGAGCCGGATTAACTTTTGAAAAACTTGACTCAAACCATGCTCGTAAAATGGGCAATACAAGTGTTTTGTTCTCCTTTCTGTGTAAAAGGGACAATTTTTGCTTGTCTCACCTCACGATTTACTGTGGCAATTAAGGAGAGAATTTACATGATCAAAATGATCTTAACAGTCTAATAACAAGACCTAACGAACAGACCTAAGGTGGAGTGGGGAAAAAATATGTTTTTACTTTGGTGCCCTTGGATGCCCTAATCATTTTCTTCTCCATGAAAATGTAAAGCTATATGGACATAAGAAAACTTTACCATTTGCATTGAGCTTTTGAGGGAAGTCAGACGGGTTCTGCATTGAATAATAAGAAAAAAAAGTATTAAATATCATAAAACTCACTTTCATTCTCGCTAATATTTGATTCAAGTTCAAAACGCTTGAAATTCCCATTATGCTGTCCAGAAACGCTAGGAGAAACCACCAAAGGAACATCTTCATGTTTGGGTGATAAAATACGGTATTTGCTTCCAAGAACATCTTCACTAAAACTTGGGAATGTTTTCTTCAGCTTCTAAATAAAAAATAAATTAACACTAAAACCCACAAGTAAAAAACCCTTCTGCTCTTAAAAATGATAAAGAAGACAAAATAATTCTTCGTGGTGCTTCAAAAATGAAAAAAAAATTTAATAATAAAAAAAAATCGAAAAAAGAATATTCAGATATTAAAAGATGGTAAAATTGTATTACCTTCAGTGGGATTACATTTAAAATTTAGTTGATCAGTTTAAACTTAACAAAAAAGACATTATTCTATATGAGAGAGGCACGTCAACAGCTTTCTAGAAAGGAAGAAATATAACCAGTTACCACTTTATGTACCAACTATTGTAATCTTTCATTGCAGGCCAATATAATCTGCTTTCAAGCCAGAATGGCTTGAAACCAGATTTCAAACCATTCAAAGCCAGAAATCTGAAATCAGATTTCAACCAGATTTCAAAGCGAGTAATGCTTAGATTGAATATGAAAATTAAGCTTAAGACGAAAAAAAAAAATTTTCCTATTGAAGTATAAATGAAACTTAAAACGAACAGAAATTAAATAAACAATCAATGCAAACAAACATACAATAGATATTAATGTAAATAATAAATAAATCTTGAAACGAGTGAAACTTAAATTGAATATGCAAATCAAGCTTGAAACGAACAAAAATCACTAGAAACAAGAGTTTGGGTATGACCTCTTTCTCTCACTGTAAAAGTCTAAAACCTACTGCGTCATTGGTGTTAACTTAAAACCTAAAATTTCCTAAAATTGCCTAAAATTTCTATTTTTCATTTGGGCTCTCGAGAATTTCATGCATGACTTTCTTCATTATGATCTAAGTTCAACACAGCTCATTCCGCAAAAATCGGAAAAAAAAACCGTTCCAAAAACAAACAAAAAAACTTTTGACCCCAACTCAATAAAATTAATGATGTATTTTTGTCTGAGTCTCGGGTTTTAGTAAAATTAATGTTCTGTACTATAAAATATATTATATAACAAAATACATTAAAAGTATGTTATTGTTAAATATAGTAAATACTTCTGGTAGGCACATGAGATCAGTTTATGATTTTTTTCCAACTCATAATCTATCCTCGCAAAATCAGCAGATAGTAAACGAATTCAATTCTTGATTTATAAACAAATATAAATGATATGGTTTTAAGCTTTATTTTCTAGCCTTTTGAAAACAATTTTCACGAAACCTCTTCCAAATGACGATTTTAGACGTTCCTCCTAGACCAAAAAACCAATTTACCATGAAGAAAAATGAGATGATACAAGAGAAAAATTCCCTCTTCAGATTAGTCTAAATTCATAAAATTTAGTTCATTTGTTCGTCCCAGTTTTTTTTTCCAATAACCCATAACCCAATATATTTGATTCTACAAAAAAAAAGTATTTTAGATTTACCTTGACTGTCAAAAGACATGGCGCCTGATTCCTGAGTGTCCGGTTGAAGTTGACAAGGTCCTGAAAAGCCAGGAAAATTACCCAAAGTAACATCTTCACGGTTAGGAAACAAATGAGGGTTTAGAACGCCAAAGACCTCCACATTGTGACTTGGTGAAGTTTCTTCAACTTCTAAAAAAAAAAAAAAAAAATAAAATCAACACAAAAAAATTCAACTGTAAAACTTTATTAAGCAAATCCAACTAAATTAATTTTTATTATATATTAGTCACAAGAACTGATAATAATAATAAGAATCACAATAGCACTGTGGGGTTTCAGGTTCTATGCATTTTTAGCATTTACTTTTTTCCCAACACTACTTCGTATGGAAGAGGTTGTGGGTTATGCTTCAGAGGTAGGTCATTCAAACAGAGAATGAAATTTCGAGTGTCTTTCTTAAGAGTCAAAGCGATAAGTCAACCGCCTTCCCTATGTCACCCCCCTTTACCCCAAAAAGACATCCAAGCAAAATTTGTGATAGGGTCGTTTGGCTCAAAATCATAGAACCTTCCAATAAATATGCGTCCGCCTGTAATATATGTCCACCAGAACCTTCTGGCCAAGGGCTACAGGTTATAAAAGTTGTCCAGTATTTACATATTCGTTTCGCTATTTCGAAAGGGAGGCTTGTTCAATCCTTAGTCTTGAAAAAGGCTATGGGTATACAGGTGAAAGTCTTAAGAAATAAAAAAAAAAGAAGAATAAAGAACCAGTACGTGCATGTAGACTATCGAAAAGGCGTATCAGCAATATTTCACCAACAGCACACAGAGCGTAATTAATTTTAGAAATAATATCATTATTGAAAATATGAAAAACACATTACGCATAGTGAATAACATCATTATTGGAAATGTGCAAAATCTTTAGTTGCTATACTGATTCCTTTGGAGCCTTCTGTATTCTTTCGGGTACCGACTGAGAGAAGATTAAATCAAATATCAGGTTTAATAAAAGAGTTTAATGGGTTTCAGCATGAGTCATTACTCTTATTTTTTATATTCTAATCAAATAAATACACACAAAAAAACAGGGCAAACTGCTTTCCCTTACATTTTAATTAAACAATGAAAGACTAACCTGAAAAATGTAAGCTTGCATTGGGCTTTATCTCTGTTCTTTCCAAAATCTGATTCCTATGAGCTTAAAAAAAGAAAAGTTGTATACGTTAATACGGACCGTTCTTTAGAGTTAGAATAGACTTGAATTTCAAACACAAAGTCACAAATCTTTTAGCAATGTCAATCCTGTTATTATTGATGTCAAATTAATTACTTTTATTAAATTATATATATATATATATATATATATTATATAATATATATATATATATATATATATATATATATATATATATATATATATATATATATATATATATATATATATATATATATTATATATATATATATATATATATATATATATATATATATATATATATATATATATAATATATATATATATATATATATATATATATATATATATATATATATATATATATATATATATATATAATATATAAAACACCATCCCCCAAAACTACCAGGTTATAACATAGATAAGGAAGGGGCATATAACCTACATCCATAAAAGAACAAAAACAAGTTTTCCTTTCACCTCAGAACCGGTTTTATCAAACAGGTTGCTAAATTTCATCACATATACTTATTCATTTATATAGAGAAAGGGGAGAGGGGTATCCCATCGATTGTATGTAAATATGCATGCTTTTGCGGTTCTTTAACTCTTTACTTCGGTGAAGAACCCTTTAAGGGGCCCAGCATATGCAAAATTTTATTTTACGTTAAGTGGACTAAACGAATACAAAAAGAATTTAAATTTGAACAAGTTAAAAATCCCAAGACACTTGCACAAAGGTTTGAAAATGTCTTTTAGCTTTAAAGATGAAAGGTGCAAAATAAGAATAAAATAAAAGACTAAAAATAAATTTTAATCAGAATATTAATAAATATAATTATAAATATTAAAAAAATCTGAATATCAAAGTATAGACTTCATGTTTTAAGTTGAGTAATAAAAAAAGAGACTTATAAGAATCAAAATAAGACTAAAAGCAAGCATATACATGAAGTATAGACTTCAGAAAAAAAAAGAAGATACAGTTTTCATTTATACCAAGACGTGTAACGGCAACACCTTGCAAAGTAAACAAAAAGAAATACAAAAATACCCAATAATAAGACTAGGATTCCCTACCAGCTTAAAACTATTCACCTGATTTGCTCCTTACTTACAGTTCATTCGCACGAACTATTTGATGACAAATCCAGAGCTCTGTGTTTTTATTTGTCGTAAAATAAACAACAAAAAAAAGAGAAAAATATTATCATACTAGCTAAGATCACCTAATAAAACTAATGCTCGCTTTTCGCTTGGGCACTATATGACTTTAATTTTGCTCGTCTTTGGTTTAATCTAGCTCTTTACTTTTAATTTAAAAGATTCTTTTGTGAAAAATCCTTTTTTAAATAAATTCCTGTTCTTTTTAATAAAAATAGTTTTTATTTATTGGTTAATAAAAAGAGTAATTCTAACACTTTTTTGGTTTTTGTTCCTAAGAAGTAAGATTTTTGTTCACTAAATATAATTTGAACAAGTTTTTTTTATATTTTAATAATAGTTATATTAGAAAATCTTTGGTGTACGGGTACAAATGATGCTATTAAACTAAATGGATTAAGTCTCTGCGTAATCGTTGGTTTTCTATAGGTCTGAAGGAATTCTTACTCCAATATCTTATAACCTTGAGCAAAGATAAATTATAATCGACAATCTCTCTAAACATCCGCCTTACCTTAAAATACCCTGAACATTTCAACTTAATCCCTTCCGAACCGGAGATATCGTAGACAAGGGCACCGGCAGAAAATTTTCCAGGGGGGGGGGGGGGGCAGACACCAGAATAGCAAAGGTGAGTGGGGGGAGGGGGCAAGAGAATGCATTTTAGGATATATTTTCTTTGGAGTAAATTCATTGTTCATTGCAGTTAGAAAAGAATTTCATTTTTCTTTTTTTTTTTTTTTTTGGGGCCATGGAGCCTTATGGGGGAGATTGTGTTGAAGTAGTTTTTTGTGTATGATTTTATACTGTTAAATAAAGAACTCAGAACTCAGAAATAAAAAGAATGACTAAATTTGCATGCATAATGAAACGAAACTTAGCAGATTTGAAAGGGTGAGGATTCCTGTTAAAGAGATCAATCCATTTAATCAATAACAGATTTAATTATTATGCGTTAATCTTAATCCAGTATGTTCTAACCCTAGAGTAAAAGAAAATCAGACTCAAACCAAAATTATGGAAAGATTCATTGTTTCCCGAGATCACAACAGGTGTAGACTAGTCTTGCAATTTCCTAAGAACAGACTACAGAAGAGGTAGGTATGAACTTAAAATAACTCTCAAGGGGATATTTGTAGGCTCTCATTTAATTTCTGGAAGTCGAAATTGTTTCCCTGGATCAATAGATTTTAAGATCTCAAAAGCCCTAAATGGTGTTATTTGTCGTAGATCTATTAACATTGAAGTTTACGCACATCTGAAATCATGTTATTCCTTTCATAAACAGGTTTATTTTCTGCAGTGAACTTTTCACTTAGTCTTCAATATTGTAAAAATACGCTATTTAATTCTTTTACGAAAAACTAAATGCAAACTTGAAATAGCTGATCGCACATTGACCCTTTTTATAACAATAGATGATCCGATAAAATGGTATAGGTTCAAATTTCAAATTGTTTCTGCCAAAATCTTTAAAACTATGAAACTTTGGCGTAAAGAGCGAGGCGCAGGATTCATTAATTTTCCATAACGGCAATAATTTTGTTCGTTTTGATTTTAATGTCGCCTCCTACTTTCAGTTGTAAACAACTTGTTTTTTTTATCATATTCTTACAATAAAGTCAGACATTTGAAATAAAAGAATGACTAAATTTATTAATGACACGAAATTAGCAGATTTGGAACGGTGAAGGATCCTGGCAAAGAGATCAAATCCATTTAATCAATAACATATTTATTATTATGCGTTAATCTTAATCAGTATGTTCTGAACTAGAGTAAAAGAAAATCAGACTCAAACCAAAATATGGAAAGATTCATTGTTTCCCGAGATCACAAACAGGTGTAGACTAGTTCTTGCAATTTCCTAAGCCTTAGAAAATTTAGACTACAGAAGATTTAGATATGAACTTGTAAAAATGGCTTCCAAGGGGATATTTTAGGCTCTAATTTAATTTCTGGAGTTGAATTTCATATTCCCTGGATCAATAGATTTTCTAAGATCTCAAAAGCCCCTGAAAGGTATTTGTAAGATCTTCACATTTCTAAGTGGTTGCACAGATTTTAAATGACCATGTTTTACCTTTCATAAAAGGTTTATTTTCTGCAGTGAAAAATCCTTACGTCTTCAGATAAAAAAAAGTATATATTTGTATGAAAGAAAGAAAACTAAATTCAAACTTACAACTCTGCTGTTCAAATTGACCCTTTTTTAAAACAATAGTTGATCCGAATAAATAAATAGGTTCAAATAAAATTGTTTATCAAACTTTATTTTTTAAAACAAAAAAACTTTAGAACATGGTTTTACGTAAAGAGCGAGGCGTTGAGGAGGGGAAAGCCTCTTCCATATACGGAAAAATTTCTGTTCGTTTTAAGTTTTAATGTCGCTCCTTACTTTCAGTTTAAAAACTTGTTTTTTTTTATTTAATATTGTTAAATAAAGAACTCAGAACTCAGAAACAAAAGAATGACTAAATTGCATGCATAATGAAAGTGAAACTTAGCAGATTTGGAACGGTGAGGATTCCTGGCAAAAGAGATCAATCCATTGTAATCAATAACATATTTAATTATTATGCGTTAATCTTAATCCAGTATGTTCTAACCCTAGAGTAAAAGAAAATCAGACTCAAACCAAAATTATGGAAAGATTTTGTTTTAAACGAGATCACAACAGGTGTAGACTAGTCTTGCAATTTCCTAAGGTCATCCTTTTTATGATTTCTGTTTTGTTATCATAAAATAACTCTCTAACTTATTCTGTACTTCATTATAATTTCCAAGCAGTCGAAATCTGTTTTGATTTTAAAATGATTTAAGTTCAGTAATATCTTATTTCGTACACTATTAAATTGAAGTTTTACTCATACCAAATCATTTTATTCTTTGGATAGATTTTTACTTTAGTTCATGTTCTTACATTGGAGTATACTGCTTTTTTTCTTTTTACGTTTTGTCCATTGAATATAGTGATCAGCACATTGATATTTTATAATTAAGATGATCATTAATGGTATTGGGTATTTCAATTTTTCTGCCAATAATCTTTAAACTATGACCTTTGGCAAACGACCGCAATTCATTAATTTTATAATGTGGCAATCGATTTTGTATTTTGATGAAATTGGATTTTCGTTGTAAACAACTTTTGATCACTTCTACAATGTCTGACATTTGTTAGGAGCTGATTTTATTAAACAAAATTCCAAATATTCAAAATAGTCAAGCCTGAGGAATTTTTTTGCTTGATATTTACTATTCTGGAGACTTTCTTGGGAATGTGGGAATATGTTATGTTTATTAATATGTTTAATAATTTAGATCTGTAACAAATGAAGATTTATTGTATGCGTTGTAAAAAGGTCACTGCAACCGGGTCTTTAAATCGGGCAATTTCAAAAAGAAATGATGTGCCAATGATGAAAGGTATTTGTACACTTTGTGGTTGCAAGAAAAATCGTTTTTAAAAAAGGAAGTTATGAGCAAAAACCCTTGGATAAAAGAAAGTTGATATTTGTACCGGCAAAACTAGCGTAGAAAAAACATAATCTTTGAACTCTGTTATTCAAACTTTTCAGGGGATTGATGATTTACATAGAAAATTAAAAGAACATGGTTTTACTGTACCAAGAACTCAAATCAAAGAACTGTTGCAAAATACAAAATAGTTATTCTTTACACCATCCAGCTTATCATACTTTTAAAGAAGACGCGTTTACATTCATAGTGTCGATGACCAGTGGCAAACAGATCTGGTTGAAATGCAGCAGTATAAAAGTGAAAGTTATAATTTTAATTGTATTCTTGCAGTCATTGATTGTTTTAGTAAATATGCTTGGTGTATTTCTTTAAAAAATAAAATGGGTAAGAACATTATTAATGCTTTTACGGTTTTATTTTAAACAGAAAACCTAAAAAATTGCGAACAGATAAAGGTAAAGAATTTGTTATGAAAAACGTTCAAGTATTTGTTAAGAGTCATGAAGTTCATTGGTTCTCATCTGAAAGTGAATGAAAGCTCAAATTCTTGAACGGTTTTAATTGAACAATCAAAGAGAAATTTTGGAAATATTTTACGCATAACAATACAAAACGTTGGATAGATGTATTACTCTCTTTTGTTGACAATTATAACATTTCGTATCATCGATTCCATCAAAATGAAACCAATAGAAGCGAGTAAAAACGAAATGAAAACAAGGCGTGCACTAATTTATTTCCTGACGTTTGAAGGTCAAAAACCATCCATAAACATATTGAATGTTGGTGATTTGGTTAGAACTAATAAAAAAGAGTGTTTTTTGGTAAAGGCTATCTTCATAACTATACAACAGAGATATTTCAAATTGCTACAATTAAACAGACAACTATTACGTATGAACTATCCGATCATTCGGGTGAGTTTATTATTGGTACTTTTTATGAAAAAGAGTTGTCAAAAGTTATTGTATAATAATTTTTTCTTAAATATAATTTGATCATATAAATAGATGTTCAGGAATTAAAAAAAATATTAACAAATATAGTTAAGAACAGGGAAATACTAAGACAAAAGGTTAAACAGAATGCGTTATAAGAAGGATCTCATGAATATGCTGAAGAGTTAAATGCTCCAGTTATTGACAAATTAAAAGAAAATGATGATATTTTAAAACGTCGATTTTCTAAGATTAGATCAAAGGTTAAGAAACGCTTTACCAGCACTATCAGTGAGAAGGTATTGAACCATTACCAACACCATCACAACTTCAAGGTATTGAACTATTAGAAATAGAAAAACAAACAATCCTGATAAATCACCGAAGGTACATAATCTTAATTTTAATCTTGACACTAAACTGCTGAAACAGTTAAATGAAGACGACAAAAAGTATTATCCTAAAGCACAAACTTCTTTTGAATTGCCTAATTTGTACCTAGAACATCCTGAATTCCCTCAAGATGCTATAAAGAAATCGGATGAATTGAATAAAAAATATAGTGGGACATGGGACAAAAGGACATGGAATACCGGAATATGTTAAACTAGTTGAATTTTGTAAAACTTTATAGGTACAGATTGTTAAAGGTTGCTGAAATCCATAGAATAGACATGGAAATACTACAAATAGGAACTGTATTGTTTTTAAATGCAAATGGTATGATTGAACGATTATACAATCTAATAGGTAGTAGAACTGCTGGAAATATATCAGATGAGGTTCGACGTGAGGCTTTAAGTTTGATAGATTCCCTATTAAAACATAGAATATTAAAGAAAAATGAGTATAATACAATTTATAAAAATTATCTTAAAATTTATTAAAAATAATTTATTCTTATCAAAAAAAAAATTGTTCAAAAAAATTATTCTATTAAATGGGTTTGAACATTATTGAAGGTAATAAAAGTGAAATTTAACAATCTTATACAAGTAATCCAATTAGATCGTAATTATGAGTATGAAATTGCCTTAATGCAGTGTACTTTATGGTATTCATGACATAATATTAGTGATAAAAATTTAAAAACAATACTTTTTAATTTAAAAAAAAAACAAAGATGAACTGTGGATTAATGTTGTGATACCCAATGGTATGTATAATGGAGAGTGTTTCAATTATTTTGTAAGTCATTATTTTAATGCTTCTAGAGAAAATTGTACAGTACCTGTTTCATCTAATCCTGCAACAATGAGATTCGTTATAGTATTGAAAGAAAATTATGAATTTATATTTAATAGTGATTTAAGTATTATTTTAGGTTTTGAAAATGATGTTATATTATCAGATAAGATTAATGAAGGTAAAAAAGTTCCAAATATTGCAAGAAATGTTGATAAAATCCAAGTCCATTGTTCATTAGTCGAAGGTTCAATAGTTAATGGGGTTAGATCTGATGTAATATGGACATCTGTACCTAATACCGAACCAGGTTGCTCGATCGTAGAAATTCCCAAAGAAAGACGATATCTCTTGATAAATCGAAAAAGTACATTAATTCTTTGAAAATTTCAATTATACATCAATTAGGTAGACTTATCGATTTGAATGGTAAAAATGTCGGTTACGTTTTAGATTTGAATCAAGCTTAATAAAATGGAAAAAAGTTTACTGGTTAGTAAATTAGTTTTAATTCATTCTTTCTCTTATAAATGATTGCGTAAAAACGTTTAATCTATTTGTTACTCTAATAAACGTTGATTAGTAAAAAAACAATTGCTATACACAAGACAGTACGATAGTGGTATTGGTAATTTCTTTAAGAATATCGCTAACTCGGAATTTTTCAAGACTTCCCTGAAAAATATAAAAGATGGAGCTTTGTCAGTCTATACTAATATGATTAAACCTCGACAAGAGTTAGTAAAAAACAAGGTATTGAAAATGGGAAAGAATTCATGGATTTAAATGGGAAAGAATTAGATGATGTATTTAAAAATATAAAAAAATGAAAGAAGCTATTGGAAATAATAAAAGGTCTATAAATAGAAGAGGTCAAGATCTCTTAAATGCGTTGATTACAGGCAAGGGGTTAGAAATTTTCAAATGAAATATTATCGTAATAGCCTGAAAAACTAAGTTTTAAGAAATCGATTATAATAAAAGCATTTAAAAAGGCAATAACGCAAATTATAAGTTATAAAGAAGTTGAGAAATAGTGGGTTCTAGATAAAATGTTTGAAAAACTGACCACCAAACTAAGAGCTGACGGAATGGCTGTAGAGATATGGGAATCTGTAATACCTTAAAATCTTGTAATTCCTTGTTTTAAAAACAGGACGTGTGGTTGGGGCATGAAGTATATATATGCCAGCTTTTGCGATAACGCGTGGTTATCTCTCTGAACTATTTTGTATGACCTCTGGATTTTTTGATCGTTTTGGGAATTGTAAGTGTTATATGATTTGATTATCATTTGTATTTTATTATTATGGGTATAACCCGAGTGTTGTACCATTCTCTCCTTTAATGCTGAAAACTCGATGTTAATAAACCATGTGTTTTGTTTGATGGCAAATTATGTTGCATATTTCTAAAAAAAGTGAAATGACCAAGTTCTTGAAAATATGATACAGTGAAGAAAAAAAGTACAGAAACTAGTTGAAACGAGAAAACTGGAAGAAATTTCAGAATTGAACCCCCTCTACCAACCTTAGGAATAGGGTGTTATAAGGAATGTTATATTTACATATAATAGACCTGATTTTCTATAGTTTTTATTACCATAAACTACAAAAAACTGCATCTATAAACTGAAAAAAAAATGTTCAAAAAGAATGTCGCAAGGTCTAAAAGTATTACAAGGAAGTAGAGAGAAGGCAAGAAAAAATAGAGTTTGTAATACTCGGCACAAACTCCGAGATACCAAATTTAGTTATTAGCACAAAAATAATTATCAAATTTATCAAACTCGTAAAGGAACTGATGAGATTCACTAATTACACAATAGTTGATCAGATAGCTGAAATTAGTTGCTTCTTATTAAGCTACACAATATCTAGGCCACTGCAGAACTACTACTCTCTTCTTCTACCCCCCATTCCCTAAGGTGAGCGGATCTTCCACTTTTACGTTATGTGAGTAGCGCTATGTTTACACATATGATCTTTTCGAGTAAATCCTTTTTGACAAACTTTTTGACAAAGTATGTAACCACATGTGTTTATTTAGATCACGTTTATAATTGAACTGCTTTGGGCACTGATGGCACTTATATGGCTTATTGCCAACATGTTTCGATTGGTGATGTTTATAGTTTTCTTCATCGCAAAATCGTTTACCGCATATCTCACATTTGAAAGGTCGATCTCCTGCGTGGTAACTCTTACGGTGTTGTTTAAGGTAGCAAATGTGATTGAAAGTTTTTTCACAATCTGAGCAGCAATATTTCACTTTGCCCCCTCCAGTGATTGCGCTGACATCAGCCCCAGTAAGGGAGTTCGAAAATATGTTGGATGGGAAGCGTTCAGGGCTGGCAGGTTCACTGAAGGATTGATAAAACCTGTTAGAAAATCAGTATATAAAAAAAATTAAACATGACACAAAAAAACACATTCTGGCAAAAAACACTGACTTTTCAAATTATCATCTTCTCATGTTGTAATTATCAGGTATTCAGACTAGGCAGGTGCTTACAAATCTATTTCAGGGAAGTGTTTGATACAGATATAGAGAAGATCCTCCGTATCAGACATTGGTTTCCAAGACAGCGGAATTAAGCAAAAGAATGTTAAACGAATAATTTGAGTATATATTTATTCTAAGGCAGTCATTTAACTGAGGATGAAATTAAGATAAACCAAAACCAAAATTTAAACGAAAACCAAAACGTAAAAAATACATAAAATTGAACAGCCATTGCTTTTCCTCAACGAGACCAGGCGCAAGATTCTACTAGAGTTTTGGTAGTTCCTCGGAACTACCTCTATTTTACATAGAGGGAGAGTCGGATTTGAGCCAGTGCCTCCCCACTATAAAAAAGGTTGTAAAGTACAAGAGTTGGAAGGTAGGAGAAAACTATTTTATTATTTCAGAAATACCCATTTCAGATAAATTTTGGCTTTTTCTGAAGTATGTGCTATAAAAAGGGCTTCGATTTTGATAGTATTTTCTTCCCTTTAAACCTTAAAATACGAATTTGCAAAAGTTTTTAAATATTGTACAGGCTAACTAATAGATTAGTAACTATTTTTTTAGTACACATAGTCGAAAGAGCCACGATTCTCTCACATATTTGTTTTTACTTTCGGATTCAGCATCATGAGCAGATGATCGTTCGAAGTTTTGGGAAAGCTCATTCAAAACAAACTCCGATGCCCAGTGCCCTTTATAATTGACAGACCAACCCAAGAGCGTCCAAAGTCCTTTCTATGGACCTTACCCCCCCCCCCCCCTCCCAAAGCAAAGAGGCATTGTATTCAATAAAAACTTTAGACAACTTTGTTGTCCAAAGAGCATACTTAGAAGGTCAGAAAAATGAATGTCATACCAGGGACCACGAAAACAAATTATGCATTTAACTCATTCCAAACAAACACAAGTTTTAGTTATAGAATCGTTTTAGATGAACGGTAGACATCTTTAACTTATTTAAACTAGAATCGAGAAGGCTTTCAGTCGGAATAATCCCCAGCCCAACCTCTTTAAATGTAGAAAAACTGTAACTAAAGGATCCAAAGCTCACAAATAAAATATTGGCTTCGCATACACATCCAGTATTCGGTTTTGAGATTGTGAATAAAAATTCTCAGACCCAAATTGCAATGTAATTGCCCTAAAGCGAAATCCAGCAAGAACATATTTGACAGTTGATGTTTGATTTCCAGCATTTTTGGTACTTGGGATCAAATAATAGGAGACTAAACTAGTAAAATAAACACCCTGAAACAAAATGAAGTGTTTGGCGTGCGTGTATGACACGTGGCTTCACGTTTCTCCCATAATTTTTTATCGAACCTTGTTGATTACAAACCTTAGAATAATATTTCAATATAAGTCTAATTTCCTCTCCCCTGATTTAGAAAAACATTTTTTCTTTGTAGTTTCCTTTTAAAATTGAAAAAAAAGATCAAATTACCTATCCACGAAGATTTTGAAAGAAAATACCTTAAAATCAAAATAAGGAATCCTTGCTCCCATACATTTCCCTACTTAGCGCCCCGCTGGCAGCAAGTATATAGTTCCAAAGTTCCATTTCACTGATATTTAAACGTCTTATTATTTTGCCTACATGTTTGAAAATATCTTCCGAGTTCATCCCATTTTGTACCGTAAGATTTCTGAAATTGTTGATTAAAACATGGTGCTAATATCGCAATAAAGAAAAAGAGCAAATCCTTGAAAAAATTAGAGTGGAAAAGAAGCAAGGGTAACTATGTTGGCCTTTGGTGGCTTGGTGATGCAAAGAGTTGTTAGTAAATTTGAGACCAAATTTGAGACTGCAAAATGAGACTGCAAATGAGACAAAAACAGCACGTTGCATAGATCTTTCAAAAGACTTACGATTTTGCCCCAGTATGTTCCAAAGGGTTTCTGAACTCATTAAGACTACTGCCAAAGAGGTAACTAACACCTACTGTTAAGATGTGCTAAAGAGCTAGCAAATCATAAAGATACAAAGTGCCTGGAACTCTTGGATAAAAATGGCCACAAAATTACCTCTCGCGCTGAAATCCGAGATCGTTGGAAAGAGCATTTCCAGGAAAAGCTAAATCACACAGTAAATCCAGATCCTGAAGCCCTTCAGATGTTTTCAGCACAACTAACTGAGGAACAACCCCTACCACCCTTAAGGTCAGAGGTAGAAACCGCTGTGAAATCTCTCAAATCCAATAAAGCACCCGGGATAGACGGTATACAAGCAGAACTGCTCAAAGTAGAATCTGACGCTATCATTGATCTATACCATCGAATAGTAACAGTTGTTTTGGGAAACAAAATACTACCCCAAGTTCTAGTCAATATCTATCACAGTTCCCCTGCACAAGACAGGATCCAAAAAGCCATTGCGCCAGCTACAGACCGACATCACTTACTTGCCAACCCGCTTACATCCTCACGAAAGTACTCCTAGACCACATAAGAAACATGACAAGACATGTTATAACCGAGTATCATCAAGCCGGGTTCCGTCAGAATAGATCCACTATAGACCAAATATTTGTCATTAAACAAATCATGGAACGACATTTCGAATTCGGTAAAGAGTTATACCAACTGGTCATTGACTTTAATCAAGCCTTTGACCTAATCTGACGAGATGGTCTCTGGCATATCTCGGCTCACTACGGAATTCCCTTTGATATTATCGATATTACTAGGAGTATGTACGAAAAGGCAAGTAGCATGATGCAGACTAGTGTAGGACTCACTGAGGAGTTTTCTACCTCTACAGTGTTCTCCAAGGATGCCTCCTCTCACCCACTCTTTTCTACCTATTCCTAAACAGTGTGTTGCTGGCGCTTGTCCCCGATAACACGGGAATAGTCTTGGGAGGATACCTTTTCGACCAACTTGCATATGCTGAAGACATTAATCGCCTAAACGAAAAAATAGAGGAAATCCAAGCCAGCGCAAATGCTATCGACGAAGCAGCTAGTTGCTTGGGAATGAAGATAAACGCCAGCAAGACCAAGGTGATGAGAGTAACACGGCATGTAGAGACTAATCCCCCCTCACCAAAGTCATTATTCGGGGCGAGGAAATCGAATGGGCCGACCGATTTATTTACCTAGGAAGTGAGCCGACATCAACAAACGACTCCTCACAAGACATCAAACGAGCCTGGCTCTTGCCTCCGCATGTTTCAAGTCACTGCGCTCTATTTGGAAAAATAAATACCTCCCCTTAAAACTGAAAACCCGACTCTTCCGTGCCTTAGTGATTCCAGTTGCAACGTATGGAGCAGAGCACATGGACTCTATAAGCCGATGACAAGCACCGATTGGTGGCTTTTGAAACTAAATCTCTCCGAAATCTCAGTGGTGTCACTTACCTTGACTGAGTATCAAACGAACAACTCCTGTCCTCCTTGGATTATTCTCAAACCATCATGCAGACTATCAAACTCCAACAGCTTCAATAGTTAGGACACGTTCAGCGTATGTCCCAAGCCCAACTCCCTAATATAGCCTTTGACGGAAGAATAAATGCCTTTCGCCTCAGGGAAGACCTCCCAAGCACAAGTGGGAAAATTTCTCTGACCACCCCACCCAAGAACTGCTGAGGACTGCAATAAACAGGGAGGCATACCGAAAATATTGTTATGATACCATTAGATGAGAAGCCCCAAATAGGCCAACCCGGTCGGATGGGAGTTAGTAAGTAAGTTAAAGTAAGTAATTATAAATCCTGAAAACGACCATGAACAGAAATTGCCAAAAAATAGATACTTCTATTCAACTTCCAAGTAAATCCGTCGGAGTCAGAAAAAAAGAGAATACTACATTGGAAAGCCTTTAGTTACAGCTAAATGCTCTATCATTATTGGTTTGTGCAACACTTACCTCCTACTTATTATTAATTAAACATATCATTCTTTTCGCAAAGAAAAGAACAATATGAAAACCTAAAATTTGCATGAATTAGCCTTAGTATCAAAGAACTTCCACGATAAACCCAACTTTTTACCAGGTAAATTTATGGTAAATATTAAACTGAAATATGATACTTAATTTTGTTATTGACAAAATGTTTAAAATTCATCCTGCAAAAAGAGAGCCTTAGGTCCCCTCTCCCAGCTAAGTGCACATTAATTTGTTGCACCTAGCTGACTCAGGGATCAGCTAGGCTACAATCCTCATTAAATTTGTCTCAATTAGTTAAAAATTAACCGTACAAACTAAATTTTATTCATAAATGTTTTGTTTTAACGTGCGATCAGGAAATATTAACTTTACAGAAGGCACCCAGCCGACAAAATAAAATTTTAGCTCTACAGACAGTATCGTGCTCCACTTTTTCTACACCAACCTTTAGGAAATATTAACTATCCCTCCCCCAAAGATTTTACCATAATGTACCTTATCCTAGCAACATAATTCGCCTGTCCCGTTCACATTAAGCCCCCTTCCCTTTAAATTCATTCTTGTGCGCATACTAGTGTTAATATTATAGTTCGTGACAGAATTTTACCACACAAAATTTTGTCTAGGAAAAATTATTCATATTTAAAATGTGAAAATTGAAGAAAGAGCACTTCGCCTCCTTCCCCCAGCACAAAATTTGAAGTTCTCATACAAAAAAGTTCTTCCTGAAAGTATCAATTTGATCCTCCTAGTGGTGGAATATGACTATGAGAAATAACTTCCAAAACTACGTATAAAAATCTCATCACCATTCAAATGAAACCTGACAGCATAATGAAAAATACTCGCTTGACTTCAGGTACCCGTATAAGGTCACATGAGCATTTTTAGATCTGAAGATTAGTGACAAACTGGGAGTTACAAAATAACAAACAATATAAGTAGATATTTGCAAAGCGTTACGTTTATTCAAACCATCCTTTCCATTTTATAGCAGTAATCTTAAGCTACAGACTGCGAAGATACCACGCGCAGCTCAGAATTTCGTTCGGTATCGGATTTTTGGTTGAATATTTCTGAATCAGTTGCATTTCTTAATTGTTTTTACAAAGAAAAGAAAAAATTGTATTGGTTTGAGTATGATATTTCTAAGGAGGACAAAGCGCCCCTCGGTTAAATGCTCAAAATCCCCGTCCCCGTCAAAGCCAAATGAGGCATAGAAATAATAAAATTCGTGTTTTACATATTAATTATTACATTATTATGTAACACGCTAAAAAAAAGTTAAACAAAAATGACAAAACAAGAGGACTAATCTGGCAGAAGGACTTAGCTCAACGAAAGTCACCGGCTACGACCAGTGAAAGCAAGTCTCAAATCTTTTAAAAACCAAAACGAAATAAGGCATGGTACAAAAATCAGGGGAATATGGAAGGATTCATGGAATTCTAGTCATTTCTAGCAGTCATTTCAGCCTAGATTTTATATTTTTATGAAGATAAAGACGTAGTGCTGCCGTGGGTATTAAATCACCGACCCTGGCTATCACTGACTTTCATACTAATTACTTTAATGTTTTTAATGACTTGATTGGCCAAAAAATTACCAGATTGCCAATCAAATTAGGCGGATCAAACTTCTCATGTAACAAATACTAGACATTCTTTAAAAACTCATGCAGTTTTCAACAATATTATTTAATTGATAACTACTTTCTAAGACCACACTGGCTGTAGGAGGCAATTTTAATATCTTTAATATCTTTTTGAGGAAGCAGCTTTAATATCTACTGTAAATGGCCTACCGCAATCTTTTAAAGAGGTAATTGAGATAAAAAATAATTATATAAACAGAAATTTGACTATAAATAGAGACACCGCAGACATTTCATTAAGTCCAAGTTATGACAATTTAATACTAAGAGACTCAATTAATATTTACACCCAGTCAAATTTAAGAGAACCTATTTGCATATATAATGAAAACCGAAGTTGCAGACGAGCAAAAAGTATTGCAAGGCAAAACATTCTTGCCCAATCTCTTTGGTAAATCCTTTTTTCATTGGTTTCAATGAAAAAGGGGCGAGTGGAGGGGGCTAGTTGCCCTCCAATTTTTTGGTCACTTAAAAAGGTCACTAGAACCTTTAATTTCCATTCGAATGAGCACTCTTCTGACATTCTAGGGCCACTGGTTGGAAACGATCACCCCTGAAAAAACAAACAACAAATAAACACGCATGGGTGATCTTTCTTCTGGCACAAAATACAAAATTCCACATTTTTGCAGATGGGAGCTTGAAAGCTAAACACTAGGATTCTCTGATACGCTGAATCTGATGGTGTGATAAAACTGGACTTATTAGAAGTTTCATAAACTCATATACCAGGGGTAGGAAGCATGAAATTAGGTGATATAGAATTTGTTTACTCAGGCAGGAAGGATGGGGTACATAGACAGGGAGGAGGGATCATGACGAATAAGGAAGCTGCCAAGTCTTGTTTAGGCTGGGATAATAATATATATTAGGTATTAATAATAGAATACTAATTGTTCATTTTATGACTAAAAAGTTCAGGGTTTCAATTATAGTAGTATATGCCCCCGTAGAACCAACTGACGGAGATACTAGTGAGTCAGATGAATTTTACTTACTGTTACAGGAGCAAAGAGACAGGGTCCCAGGTACAATGTGATATTTTTACTAGAATTTAACGCAAAGGTCTGTAGAAATAGGGATAGATGATATTCTAGCCTAGGTAAATTTGGTGTAGGAAAAGAAAACAGTAATGGCTACAGACTTTTGCAATTTTTTTAGGTACAAAAATCTAGTTATAACTAATACAGTGTTTGGTCATAAAATGGCCCATAAGTTAACATGGTATTCATGTGATGGTAAGACAGCAAACCTTATTGATTATTTTATAGTAAACCGAAGACTGGCAGGATCAATACAAGATTTTAGGGTATATAAGAGTGCTGTTATTGATGTTAAAAGTAAAGATCACCATTTAGTAGTGTCACACCATTTAGTAGTAGACAGTCAAAAAAAATGAAAAAGCATAGAAAAAAGTAAGATATTCAAACAAGTAAATTTTACCATTTTCTTTACGCTTTATTAATACCGATTTATAGCTAGGGCTTATTTCAGCCAATCAAATTTTCCATAGAATTTTGTGACTGACAGAACAAATTCTAATTGGCTGAAATTAGCGCTAGCTAAATCCAGATATTAGTAAAAAAATTATACATGTGCAGTAATTGGATTGCAAAGCCTGTTTTCGTTTATTTGCCATTTCTAATTATTTCCTGTTTTACAGTTTTGATAATTTTTAGAGAGGTATTTCCTGTAAAATAACTTTTTTTTTAATCACTTGCTTCATTTCGTGTGCATTTAAAAATGCAACATATGCCACTTAAACTGTGCCACTTAACCTGTGCCACTGTGCCACTTAAACTGTATGTTTTCAGCTATGTCGAATAAATATTTACAACTTTTAGAATCAAAGTCTTAATTTTTTTTGCACATTTTTAATATAATCATGAAAAAAAAAGATAGATGGATTTTATTAAACAGAAGAATAAGAGGCCATTGCTCATGAAATGAAACAATATCAGTTGCAAAGAGAGCAAGAAAATGAAAAAGAATATAAAAAAAAAAAGAAAAGAAAAATAAATGTGGAAACGGAATAGAAAAAACAAAACAATGATTCTGACTTGCCAGGTAAAAAAACAAGTAATTCATGTTTTAAAAGTGACTGTTTGGTTATCAATTTAGATGAATTTTACTTACAGTTACAGGAGCAAATAGACAGGGTCTCAGGTAGAAATATGATGTTATTACTGGGAGATTTTAACGCCCAGGTTGGTAGAAATAGGGATAGATGGTATCCCAGCCTAGGTAAATTTTTGTGTAGGAAAAGAAAACAGTAATGGATACAGACTTTTGCAATTTTGTAGGTATAACAATCTAGTTATAACCAAAACGGTGTTTGGTCATAAAATGTCTCATAAGTTTACATGGTATACACGTGATGGTAAGACAGCAAACCTTATTGATTATATTATAGTAAACCGAAGACTGGCAGGATCAATACAAGATACTAGGGTATATAGGAGTGCTGTTATTGATGTTAAAAGTAAAGATCACCATCTAGTAGTGTCAAGGGTTAATTTAAAGCTGAAATATCGGAAGGGTAACTACCTCCTGGGAAGTTATGATGTTGGTAGACTCCAGGATTAGAATTTGAAACTTTCCAGGAACAGTTGAATACTAAACTCTGAGTTTTAAATTTGATAATGTGGAAGATGGTTGGAAAAATTTTAGTAAAACAAATTGTGAAGTTGCTGAAGGTAGGGAAGAAAGCTAGAACTGCAGCTAAGAATATTAGTGAAAAAGCTTTATGTTTAATAGAAAGGAGAAAGGACTTGTACAAGAATTATCTGAGTGATAGATCGTATGAAAACAAAAGAAATATAAAGAAAGTGGAGAAAGCATTAAAATATGAACTAAGGAGGTGTGAAGTGGAGGCCATGAATAAAATTGCCGAGGATCTGAAAGATGCAGCTAGACGGCATAATAGTAAAATATTGTACTGGCACGTTAACAAATTGAGAGGGAGTAGTCAATCCGGACTTGGCCCAGTTAAAGATAGGAATGGAGTCGCAATTAGCGATAAGGAAAAAACTAAAGAGAGATGGGCCGAACATTTTGAGAATTTGCTTAACCGAGATAGAGTTGCAGGAAAAAATATATAGAGGAAAATGAAAAAGTTTGTGATACCTTGGATGTGAAGGAAGATTTGTTTTGTGAGGAGGAATTAGCAACAGTACTAAAAGGATTAAAGAATAATAAGGCTCCAGGTGCTGATAGGGCGGTAAATGAGTTTCAAAAATATGGTGGCTCTGAGGTTAGAAATAAGTTACTGAAGATTATGAATATGATTTTTGAAAAAGGGGAAGTACCTAACGATTTTAGGAAAACCTTAATTAAGCCACTTTATAAGAAAGGTGATAAAAGTGAGTGTGGTAATTATCGAGGCATTATTCTGGTCTCTGTAGGTAGTAAATTACTTAGTAATATGATACTTTTTTAGACTGAGAGATGCCGTAGACAAAGTTTTAAGAGAAGAGCAGTGCGGTTTTAAAAAAGGTAGAGGATGTGTCGACCAAATTTTCACTCTTTGGCTTATAATTGAGAAGTGCCTGAGTTTTCAAACACCTTTGGTCCTCAGTTTCATAGATTATGAGCAAGCGTTCAATTCTGTTGACAGAAGAGCTTTAGTAAAGGTTTTATCCTTGTATGGTTATACCAGACAAATACATTAAAGTGATTAGTGCTATGTACGAGAACAACACTGCTGCGGTTAAGGTAGGAAATAGGGTTAGCAGCTGGTTTTGTATTAAATCAGGAGTTAAGCAGGGTTGTATTCTATCCCCCTTTGTATGGATTATTTTGATGGACTTTGTTTTAAGGAGCACAAGAAAGGCAATGGGAGACCACGGAATCAAATGGGGAGGAAAAAGTCTCCTGGACTTGGATTATGCTGATGATTTAAGCATCCTAGATGAAAGTGTGAGCAAAATGAATGAAGTTTTAGAGATTTTGCGAGTTCAGGGTGCTAGAATTGGTTCAAAAATTAATGTTAGGAAGACTAAGTCACTAAGGCTAGGAATAAGTGAAGATGAAAGGATACGTTGGGTAATGAAAAGATTGATCAGGTGGGCAGCTTCTCTTACCTTGGTAGTATTATTAGTAAAGATGGTGGGAGCAGTGAAGATGTTAAATATAGGATAGCCAAGGCTCAGGGTGTTTTTTCACAGTTAAAAAAAGTCTGGAAGAATAGGAAGATATGTCTGCAAACCAAGATTAGAATATTAGAAGCTACAGTGATGACAGTGGTCAAATATGGCTCTGAAGCATGGACGCTCCGAAAAGCGGATGAAGATTTGCAAGATGTTTTTCCAGAGAAATTGCTTAAGGATTGTTCTGGGTACCCAGCTGACTGACCGTATTTCAAACAATAGGCTATACGGAAAATATGGTTCAATACCGCTCTCTAGGGCTATAATGAAAGAAAGGTTGAGGTGGACAGAGCACGTTGTGCGGATGAAGGATGACAGATTACCGAATATTGTTCTTTTCGGCCAACCATCTAGGGATAAACGGAAAGCAGGTCGTCCCCGTCTGGGGTGGGAGGACGTCATAAAGAAAGATTTAAAGGAAATGGGAACTTCGTGGGCGGATGTAAAAAGGGGAGGCTTTGAATAGATTGGGGTGGAGGAGGAGCGTGCGTAACTGTGTTGGCCTCAGGCGGCTTGGTGCTGCGGTGAGTTTGTTAATAGTAGTAGTAGTTGGGTTAAAAAAATTATAACAATATTAAAGAATTCCTTATCTATTGCATTATTTCACTTAAATAAAAAAAAAAAAGTTAAGAATCAGGTTATGGTTCTCAAATGTTCATTCCGATTTAAAAGTTTTACCTTCAATTATTCCAACTTACATTTTAGCCTATGATTTTTTCATCTTTTTCATATTCAAAAAATAAACAAAATGTGTCTTTATAACAAAAACATTATTTGATAACGACTTACACTAAACACACTTAATGCATGAGAGGAAATAGCAAAGACGTCTATTACATAGTAAAGTGTTTTGTTCTTGTTCCAATTAATGTTTCCAATTTCCAAAAAAATTCAGGGATTTCACAGAGATTATCAGTCTCACCCCAATAAAAACTCATTCCTTCCTTAATCCTCCCCAAATCATCAATCTTTTGAAATCTTATTGAAAACCAGAATATTATTACATAAATAGGTTGAAAAAAAATTTTAAGAGCACAATATAGTTCTCAAATCTTAATTCTGATTTAAAAGTTTTACCTTCAACTATATTCCAAGCTAATACACATTTAGCTTATGCTTTTCTCATCTTTCTGCGTCATGTATTAGACTCTCAAAAAATAAACGAAATGAGTCTTTATAACAAAAACAATATTTGATTACGATTAACTCAAACACAGATGATGGATGAAAGGAAATAGCAAAGGCGTCTATTACATTACATAGTAATGTGTTTGATCTTGTTAGGAAAGTATATAAGCTATGCAGGTCTAAGTTTCAAACTCAATTACCAAGAAACTAAATTAAATTTGCTGGTTAAGATTTAACATACTTATACTCAAAAGCATAACTAGGTCTGAACTATGGCGGAAGGCTTTGGGTTATAATTACAATTAAAAAGCAAGAGAATCTGTGAAAAGAAGCAGTAAATTTTAAGGAGTCAAATAGGACTTATGTAAGTAGTATTCTGAAGAACATGAAATAGTTAAATGAGAATAAAATAATGAAAATATGAATATTGAAACAAATAAGGCAGAGCGGAGACTCTGACTTCAGGGCCTTACCTCTTTATAACACAAGACATATAAAACCAAACTAAAAGAATGAACTGAATCGCTAACGAACAGCAAAATTTCTAAAATAATCTTACCTCTGTGAACTTACAGCGGTGGATGACTTTCCGTCACTACTTCCACTAGCTCTTTCAAAAATCGGTTTTTTCAGCAATATCCAACGCATTGTTATTATTAAAGCCTAAGTTGCCTTCATCATAAGGCAGTTTTTCAGTCACTTGAGGAGTTTCACTTTCAAACTCCTCAGAAGACGACAAAAGACAATTAAAAGACGACAAAATTTCATTCTGCAAAGGTATTGCGATTTCACTCGGAGCTGGAGGGGGTGAAGGAGGAGACATATACTTTTTATTCACAACTATCTCAATTGGGAAATCATTGCCATATAACTCTAATTCAGAAGCAACTAAAAGTTCTGGGAAGTTTTTTCTTGATCTTCTTTGGCTTCTTTTTAACGAGCAATTCAGGTAAACTATCATCCTTTGACACAGTTGATAAGTTACAAGGTATGCATGGAATGGCAGAAATAGAGGGTTGGGCTGTTTCAAAACAAGAAGTTCCTTTATCACCCTCAACCTGCTTTAGCTCCGCCTTTGCTTTAGCTCTTATAGTACCTTCCGAGGGTGGGACCTGAGAGTTTGGGGAAGCACTGAATCAGAAAAATTAGGATCATCTTGATTGTAGGTACTTGAAATGAAGAATAAATCGGACCCGAAGCAAATGACTCTAAACTGCGAAGGGATTGAGTGGGCTCTGAAGCGTACTGACTAGCTTGTGACTGAAAACGAGGTAATTCAGAATATGATTGAGGTCCATTGGCTGGTGATTGGTTCGAGGCAGGGACAGTCACTGAGGTTGAATATGTTCCGTTAGTCGCACTATTCGTAGAAGTATATTCAGTCGAAAATGGAGTGACTTGCGAAAATTCAGAACTATTAGAACCTAACACATTTGAAGGACTATTTCCGTTGGTCTCAGTAAAGCCAAATGGATTGTTAGTGGTAACTGACAACTTTGAGGTAATTCCAACACTTCCTTTGAAACTATTTAGATTTTTAGCGTAGAAATGACCCTGCTGAGGCAATGATTGAAAGTCTTGACGAAATGCTCCGGTGACCTTTGCCCTTGAGATACAGTTCGCGTATTAGGTGTCGCAAGAGAATCTTCGTAGCACTGAGCTAGTTGATGAACTGAGAACTGAGTTTCGTCACCTGAGCTAGTTGATGACTCAGGAATCCCTGGGGAAGGACTCAAAGAGGCTTCAGGTAATGTTGTTCTATCACCAGCTTTAATTGTTTTCCTTTCTGAAAAAGAAAATAAATCATACATAAAAATAAGGATTCAAATTAATGTTTCCAATTCCCCAAAAAATTTCAGGGATTTCACAGAGATTATCTGTCTCGCCCCCATAAAACTCATTCCTTCCTTAATCCTCCCCAAATCATCAATCTTTTCAAATCTTATTGAGAACCGACACACAATATTATTACATAAAAAGGTTGAAAATTTTTATCAGTGCGATAAATATATGCCCGTACATTTTCGTTAAACAAGAATATTAAATTCAAAACGATTTCCAACGTCAGACAAAAAGAATATATTACGGTAGCTACTTAATTTCCAAATTTGAAACATTTATATTTTTTTAAATAAGAAGATGGCTGCAGGATTGCCACGGACATGCCACGGACATAATCGTGCTTTTTGGAAACATTTTCAACCATTCGGTTATAAGAATTCAACACGGCCAAAAGGGGTAAATTACAAAAATTTAGGACACATTTGATTCATAGGGTTCGACACTTTTGTTCGAAAACAGCTTATATCCTAGCAATGAATTTGATAGGTTTTGATAGGTTTGATAGGATATAAGATAGGTTTGATAGGTAAATGATAACTTTTGATAGGTTTATCACGTGTATTGCAAAAAAAAGACTCAAACCACGTTTAGTTTTTTTTAATGTAACAAGGACTCTGTAAACCCTGCAAGGCACTTGACCTTTCTGTGTTGCGAACCCATTTATTAACAGTAGGATACTTCTTATTATACGGTTAAATTCAAGTTTTTGAATTTTGTAGAATATCACATTTAGTTTAAAAAAAGCATTAGGTTGGACAGTTATAATTATTTTATTCAAAGCACTGTATTTGCTACGGGTAAATATGTTAACAATTATACAAAACATATAAGAGACTATGAGAAAAAAGTGTAAAGTCGAGACGTGGGCTTGTGGGCTGTGGGCTTAAAGCAGACACCGGTGGCGTCAAAGCCTTTAATACCGTGTGGATGCCTCTAATATGTACACAGGTTAGTCCATCACACACACACAAATGTGTACAAAATGATTGAAAAATAATTTGATTTGATTTGAAACATGAAACAAATCCGTAATTTAGACTTTCAAGCTAAGTTAAACCTCTTGCCCCTTTTCCTCTCTTGACGAATATAAAAATAATCCACAAGAATTTCAGCCCTAACCTCAGGGCCGAAGGCGCGAGCTGTCAACTCTACGGAGCGGAGGAGGCAAAAAAGTACACGAAGAGGACTTTTTGATAGGTAAAAGCCCAGGAAAGCTCATTCTTTGGCTAAAATTAAATTATGTTGAATAGTACATCTAAGTCTTCCTTTGAAACAAAATAATTGTAGGAGAATTTTGAGATTTTGAAACAGGATATTTTAAACTTCCTTTGAAACAGGATTTTAAGTCTTCCTTTGAAACAGGATATTTGTAGGATAATTTTGAGATTTGAAACAGGATATTTTAATCTTCCTTTGAAACAGGATATTTTAATCTTCCTTTGAAACAGGATATTTGTAGGATAATTTTGAGATTTTGAAACAGGATATTTTAATCTTCCTTTGAAACAGGATATTTTAATCTTCCTTTGAAACAGGATATTTTAATCTTCCTTTGAAACAGGATATTTGTAGGATAATTTTGAGATTTAGAAACAGGATATTTTAATCTTCCTTTGAAACAGGATATTTTAATCTTCCTTTGAAACAGGATATTTATTTTTTCTTTGGGGCTGCACGTATCATAAACCACTGGGGTATAGTGTTTGCACTTTCAAACCGTTCTCATTAAAGTGGCTATCTAAAAAAAATTTACCTGGTGCCACCTTGGGCCCTAGGTAAAAAGTACAAAAGTGCTTAGGTGTCATGCCATCTGTTTCTGCTCTCCAAAAGGGTAACAGAACTGAGTATTTACGACCAAATTAGTCCCCTCCAACTTTCTAAAAGCATTCGTTCTCCGTGATGAATACAAACAAAAAAATAATTCATGAGACACACAGGTCTTCACTCAATCAAATGTATTGCATTGAATCTGATTAAATAAGTAACTGCTGCTTGAAATTCAGCCTACTAATTCTAGTTTAATTTAGAAGAAAATTAAATAATTTGTTAGACCACACACTGCTTTTCCATTTACAAAAAAATTAAACAAGAAAAACGGGTTTTAATTTCTATAAAGCAGTGAATACAACACATTTAATTAAACACAAATACTCCGAATATTTCGGCCCCACATCCAGGAGCCTTTCTCAACGGAAAAAAAAAATTCTTACATAAACATAAAAAACATACTAAACAAAACAAAAGAAAAATATAAATAAATAGGAAAAGAAAATAAATTTTCTTTTCCTTTCCTAAATGTGTTGTATTCACTGCTTTATAGAAATTAAAAACCCGTTTTTCTTGTTTAATTTTTGTAGAAGAAAATTAAGTTATAGATTAAAGGGCGGAATTAATGAATCACAGACGGAGACGTCCTTTGGAGGAGCATTTAATAAAACATTTGGTAGATATTGTTTCTTCCGTGAAGATTCTGCATCTAATTCTGCGTCTAATCCCCATCTAAAATTCTTATGATAGCAATGCTCTTGTCAAGTCTTGAAAACTCTTTTCAATATAATTGAATACCTATTCTTGTAGTTGCCTTACTGCAACATCAAAAGAAAAACTGAAAAACTGTTAACTCTACAAACTTAAAAAAAAAAAAAAAACAAACATTTACATCAACATTTATCATTTGGCTCCACTGTCTAAATATATATACGAACAGTAGCAAAAAGTTTCTCCAAACATGACGCACATTTTGGGGCACAAACTTTGGCTATATGTGGAGGTCAAGGAGAACTGGGGTGAAGAAACTTACCTAAAAATGGGATTGGCTCCGGATGATTTGAAATGGGTAATGTATGTAAGAGGGAATTTAATACCTAATGGAGAACGTAGGAAATGCTTAGGGAGGGATAATCCTTACAGATGCCCTATGTGTTGAGAGATGGATGAGTCTTTGCATCATTTTTTAGGGTAATGTAAGGAGGTCGGCGGGAGAGATTGGATATTGGAAATTTTAAGAAGTAGGTGTTACTTAAATATAAATAATATTGAAAAGTTCATCCAGGTCTTTGTCTTTTCAGTCTATGTTTTGTTGCTGTATTTTTTTCGCTTGTTTTGTGCATGTCACCATGGCCCCATTAGGCTTTCGTTTGAATAAATGTATTGATCTATCTATCCATATAGCGCTGTTTTGGAAGTTCCCAGATCGTCAGAGATATAGTTTCTCGTCGTGATCCGCTAAGCATTTGTCATTGCGCGTGCGCGAAAGCGGGGTCACGAAGAGCGGTTTGGCTTGTGTTGTTTTAGATGTGTTTCAAAAATATTTAATGGAGAGTATATGACTTTTCGCTACTGTTTGCATATATTTATACTGCGATTTGGCTCCGACTGCCCTCTTTGAAACCCCCACATTTTTCATTATTTTTATAATTGAGCATGCGCGAATAATTCCACTTAGGTACTATCCAATTACGTTCCACGACTGACATTGGAGCCGTTTTTCCTTCCGCATAAAGTGTCCAAATTCTAGGAAGTCACAACATTAGAAAAAAAAATAGTTTCGCAAACTACTTCTCGCTTGGTGCTGCAACGCTGGGTCGGGTAATCCACTATACTTTATGGCTTTCTGATGGATAATTGTAGAAAAATGCCGTCTTAAATGTCCAATACAAGTGAACCTTATTATGCACGCTGTGCAGTAGAAAACTTTGGGACGAATATCTCTTCTCGAAGTCCGGGAAATTCTAAGTCGAAGGCTTGGAAATCCTGGAACTAAAAATATTGTCAACGTTTTCGCTTATCTTAGAGTTTGAACACGGCGTTTTTTACCTTTGCACACTGCTTTGATAGTTTAAACTGAATTTTTATCCAATATAATTATAACACAACCTCAGAAATTTCAATTTCTTGGTAAAGCAAAAAAGAAGCAACGTAACTGATTAAAAAAAAATCTTTACTAAATCTTTACACAAGGTCTTTACTAATTGCCTTTTCTTCTTCTCGGCTTTTTTCCAATGAAAGGGGCGGGATAGGGGTTGAAGCTTCTTCATCTGGGCATGACGTTTGTACTGCAGTGGATGGGCGGTTGGGCGGTGTGTAAATACATTTTTAAGATCGAAGCATAGAAAGCTTGTCATCAAGTTAATAGGTGAGCCTAGTTAATGGCAAAATTGCGATAAAAGTACTATACTCCCTGTTTCACTACGTTTGCTCAGGTCAAATTTGTGTCCCTGATATATAAGGTTCTTTTACTTCCTAAAATCTATCAGCTCAAGATTAGACGTTGTGGTTTTAAAACTTTCAAAACTGGATATGAATCAACCCTCTAGATCTGCAAATAGGACAGAAATGGAACCATTGAAAAATAAAAAGGTAAATACACAATGAATATAATTTCTTAAATAAAAACAAAATAAGACTTTTTTTTTAAAATAATAATCGTACTACAGCTAAATAGGCCAAATTGGTTGTAGTTTGGTCTTGGAAGTTGGTAGGGTGGTGAAGGGGTGATCCACTTCAGGTTAAATTGTTTTAATTTTTATTTCGAATATTTAATAGAAACTAAAATATAGCTCCAAATTCTCTATTTAGAACTGAAACGCATAATAAGTGCTGATAACGTTCTATTCCTTACGTTTAGGATTCAGATACTAACCCATGGATGTAGAACTGCATCTATGTGTAAATACTATGCCGACTTCTCGTTATTTTCGCTTTTCTGAATATTTCTTTTAACCAGCTCCAAAAAACAGAATTGACATAAATGTACTAAGGATTATTACTGAAATTAGTTGCATTTCACGCAACGCCAGTGCTACTTGTGAGACGTTTATCACTGTATTAGCATGCTGTACTAAATATCTGCTACAAGTAGAATAAAGGGATTCGAACAATAAATGTATAGTTTTTCTCACAATTTAGAAATTTTGTGTGCTCATATAAGCGGTACCACCCATACTTTCTCTATTGATATCACTTTTTTTATGCAGGACTAGGAATGCCGAGCTTTGCTTAGTTTAGGGAATTTTAGACCTAAGACTATATTCGGTTATACCCCTACCCCATTCGGAAATAGATTGATTTACACCAGAAAAACTTTTGTGTAATTTTTCTAGATTTTGTTTTTAAGAACAAAGATATACAAAGGGGAAGCTTATATGAGCAGCGGGTATCAGACCAGATTCAAGAGTCTAAGGAAAATAATTCAAGAAAGTCGCGCATGCACGCTCAGTTCAATTGTTTGCCCAAAAACGAAACTAAAAATTACGAAAAAAAATACATTTTTTAAGTTAAGAAAATCAAGAAAGCCAGGAACAAAACTTCTTAACAAAAATACTAAACACAGATAAAAAAGATGTGGAATGATGATTTGGAGGATCATTTTGTAATCTACTTAACAGAACTGTGTACTTGGAATGCTTTCCTAATGTCTTTACTGCAATCAGAGAATTTTTCTACAATAAGATATTCTTTATTCTATAATAACAACACGATTTATCCTTCTGGCGAAGCGAATTGAGCACCCCTATAATAAGGATAGAAAAGTTGAAATTGAGATCCATGCCGAAACACCTTAGAAGATGAAAAAATAATATAAATAATTTTCGCAGTGATGAAAATATGAGCAAATAATATACATCCAGGCGAATATTTCTCATCTGTTTCATTTCATTAATGGCCATATTAATAAATTTTACATTAAGCTTGCCTAAAATTTCTATTTTTCATTGGGCTCTCGAGAATTTCATGCATGACTTTCTTCATTAAGATCTAAGTTCAACACAGCTCATTCCACAAAAATCGGAAAAAGAAAACCAATCCAAAAAAAACAAAAAAAACTTTTGACCCCAACTCAATAAAACTAATGATGTATTTTTTTTTGAGTCTCGGGATTTAGTAAAACTAATGTTCTGTACAATAAAAATATATTATATAACAAAATATATTAAAAGTATGTTATTGTTAAATATAGTAAATACTTCTGGTAGGCACATGAGATCAGTTTATGATTTTTTTTCCAAATCATAATCTATCCTTGCAAAATCAGCAGATAGTAAACGAATTCAATTCTTGATTTATAAAAAAATATAAATGATATAGTTTTAAGCTTTATTTTCTAGCCTATTGAAAACAATTTTCACGAAACCTCTTCCAAATGACGATTTTAGACGTTTCTCCTAGACCAAAAAACCAATTTAGCATTTAGAACAATGAGATGAGACAAGAGAAAAATTCACTCTCTTCAGATTAGTCTAAATTCATAAAATTTAGTTCATTTGTTCGTCCCAGTTTTTTTTCCAATAACCCATAACCCAATATATTTGATTCTACAAAAAAAAAGTATTTTAGATTTACCTTGACTGTCAAAAGACATGGCGCCTGATTCCTGAGTGTCCGGTTGAAGTTGACAAGGTCCTGAAAAGCCAGGAAAATTACCCAAAGTAACATCTTCACGGTTAGGAAACAAATGAGGGTTTATAGAACGCCAAAGACCTCCATATTGTGACTTGGTGAAGTTTCTTCAACTTCTAAAACAAAAAATAAATAAAATCAACACAAAAAAATTCAACTGTAAAACTTATTAAGCAAATCCAACTAAATTAATTTTTATTATACGTTAGTCACAAGAACTGACAATAATAATAAGCATCACAATAGCACTGTGGGGTTTCAGGTTCTATGCATTTTTAGTATTTACTTTTTTCCCAACACCACTTCGTATGGAAGAGGTTGTGTTATGCTTCAGAGGTAGCTCATTCAAACAGAGAATGCAATTTCGAGTGTCTTTCTTAAGAGTCAAAGCGATAAGTGAACCAGCCTTCCCTATGTCGCCCCCTTTAGCTACTTTACCCCAAAAAGACATCCAAGCAAAATTTGTGATAGGGTCGTTTGGCTCAAAATCATAGAACCTTCCAATAACTATGCGTCTGCCTGTAAAATACGTCCACCAGAACCTTCTGGCCAAGGGCTACAAGTTATAAAAGTTGTCCAGTATTTACATATTCGTTTCGCTATTTCGAAAGGGAGGCGTGTTCAATCCTTAGTCTTGAAACAGGCTATGGGTATACAGGTGAAAGTCTTAAGAAATAAAAAAAAGAATAAAGAACCAGTACGTGCATGTAGACTATCAAAAAGGCGTATCAGCAATATTTCACCAACAGCACATAGTATTAAACTGAAAATTTCAGGACTGCAACTACTAATACTGCTACTACTACTAAACTAAATCAAAAGAGATTAGGTGAATCCCGATCTCAAAATGAGCGTAATTAATTTTAGAAATGATATCATTATTGAAAATATGAAAAACACATTACGCATAGTGAATAACATTATTATTGGAAATGTGCAAAATCTTTAGTTGCTATACTGATTCCTTTGGAGCCTTCTGTATTCTTTCGGGTACCGACTGAGAGAAGATTAAATCAAATATCAGGTTTAATAAAAGAGTTTAATGGGTTTCAGCATGAGTCATTACTCTTATTTTTTATATTCTAATCAAATAAATAGACAAAAAAAAAAACAGGGCAAACTGCTTTCCCTTACATTTTAATTAAACAATGAAAGACTAACCTGAAAAATGTAAGCTTGCATTGGGCTTTATCTCTGTTCTTTCCAAAATCTGATTCCTAATGAGCTTAAAAAAAGAAAAGTTGTATACGTTAATACGGACCGTTCTTTAGAGTTAGAATAGACTTGAATTTCAAACACAAAGTCACAAATCTTTTAGCAATGTCAATCCTGTTATTATGATGTCAAATTAATTACTTTTATTAAATATATATATATATATATATATATATATATATATATATATATATATATATATATATATATATATATATATATATATATATATATATATATATATATATATATATATATATATATATATATATATATATATATATATATATATATATATATATATATATATATAAAACACCATCCCCCAAAACTACCAGGTCTATAACATAGATAAGGAAGGGGCATATAACCTACATCCATAAAAGAACAAAAACAAGTTTTCCTTTCACCTCAGAACCGGTTTTATCAAACAGGTTGCTAAATTTCATCACATATACTTATTCATTTATATAGAGAAAGGGGAGAGGGGTATCCCATCGATTGTATGTAAATATGCATGCTTTTGCGGTTCTTTAACTCTTTACTTCGGTGAAGAACCCTTTAAGGGGCCCAGCATATGCAAAATTTTATTTTACGTTAAGTGGACTAAACGAATACAAAAAGAATTTAAATTTGAACAAGTTAAAAATCCCAAGACACTTGCACAAAGGTTTGAAAATGTCTTTTAGCTTTAAAGATGAAAGGTGCAAAATAAGAATAAAATAAAAGACTAAAAATAAATTTTAATCAGAATATTAATAAATATAATTATAAATATTAAAAAAATCTGAATATCAAAGTATAGACTTCATGTTTTAAGTTGAGTAATAAAAAAAGAGACTTATAAGAATCAAAATAAGACTAAAAGCAAGCATATACATGAAGTATAGACTTCAGAAAAAAAAAGAAGATACAGTTTTCATTTATACCAAGACGTGTAACGGCAACACCTTGCAAAGTAAACAAAAAGAAATACAAAAATACCCAATAATAAGACTAGGATTTCCCTACCAGCTTAAAACTATTCACCTGATTTGCTCCTTACTTACAGTTCATTCGCACGAACTATTTGATGACAAATCCAGAGCTCTGTGTTTTTATTTGTCGTAAAATAAACAACAAAAAAAAGAGAAAAATATTATCATACTAGCTAAGATCACCTAATAAAACTAATGCTCGCTTTTCGCTTGGGCACTATATGACTTTAATTTTGCTCGTCTTTGGTTTAATCTAGCTCTTTACTTTTAATTTAAAAGATTCTTTTGTGAAAAATCCTTTTTAAATAAATTCCTGTTCTTTTTAATAAATATAGTTTTATTTATTGGTTAATAAAAAGAGTAATTCTAACACTTTTTTGGTTTTTGTTCCTAAGAAGTAAGATTTTTGTTCACTAAATATAATTTGAACAAGTTTTTTTTTATATTTTAATAATAGTTATATTAGAAAATCTTTGGTGTACGGGTACAAATGATGCTATTAAACTAAATGGATTAAGTCTCTGCGTAATCGTTGGTTTTCTATAGGTCTGAAGGAATTCTACTCCAATATCTTATAACCTTGAGCAAAGATAAATTATAATCGACAATCTCTCTAAAACATCCGCCTTACCTTAAAATACCCTGAACATTTCAACTTAATCCCCTTCCGAACCGGAGATATCGTAGACAAGGGCACCTGCAGAAAATTTTCCAGGGGGGGGCACACCAGAATAGCAAAGGTGAGTGGGGGGGGCGAGGGGGCAAGAGAATGCATTTTAGGATATATTTCTTTGGAGTAAATTCATTGTTCATTGCAGTTAGAAAAGAATTTCAATTTCTTTTTTTTTTTCTTTTTTTTTGGGGCCATGGAGCCTTATGGGGAGATTGTGTTGAAGTAGTTTTTTGTGTATGATTTTATACTGTTAAATAAAGAACTCAGAACTCAGAAATAAAAAGAATGACTAAATTTGCATGCATAATGAAACGAAAACTTAGCAGATTTGAAAGGGTGAGGATTCCTGTTAAAGAGATCAATCCATTTAATCAATAACATATTTAATTATTATGCGTTAATCTTAATCCAGTATGTTCTAACCCTAGAGTAAAAGAAAATCAGACTCAAACCAAAATTATGGAAAGATTCATTGTTTTCCCGAGATCACAACAGGTGTAGACTAGTCTTGCAATTTCCTAAGCCTTAGAACAGACTACAGAAGAGGTAGATATGAACTTAAAAATGGCTTCCAAGGGGATATTTTAGGCTCTAATTTAATTTCTGGAAGTTGAATTTATATTCCCTGGATCAATAGATTTCTAAGATCTCAAAAGCCCCTAAAGTGGTGTTTTGTCGAGATCTTCACATTTCTAAGGGTACGCACAGATTTTAAATGACCATGTAAAATATACCTTTCATAACAGGTTTATTTTCTGCAGTGAACTGAAATCACTTACGTCTTCAGATCTTTGAAAAAAAAATATATATAATATCGAAAGAAAAACTAAATTCAAACTTACAATTCAGCTGTCAAATTGACCCTTTTTTAAAACAATAGTTCTCCGAATAAAATAAATAGGTTCAAATAAAATTGTTTATCAAAAGGGAATCTCATCAAATAGTCCATTATAACGAACTGCAAGCAAGGGGCAACTCGGACCATTATTCACCAAAACTAAAAACAGAATTTTGATGACAAACATCAAACAGAATTGGCTTTTTATGCTAATTCTAAATTTCAAAAATCCATTCAGTTTATTGTTACCTACCAAAAGTCACAAATCTACTGCTCCAAAATAAGGAAGCGGTCTTGGTGAAAATCGCTCCTTTGTTAGATTCATCATGTAAGAGAAGCGTAAAGGTTTCAATCTCTAATCTACAAAATATGAAATTTATATAGTTTTTTCAGCAGAGAGATTTTGGATGCATGTTTACTTTTATTTTATTTTATTCCAAGGGGTGATCGTAGAAGCAAGCAATCTTAGCGAAAATCGCTTTATTAGATTCATCATATCAAAGAACCCTGCCGTAGAGGTTTCAAGCTGCACTATACAAAATGTGGAATTTTTTTCAGTTTTTTCTAGAAGCAAGATCCTGGATGTATGTTTATTTGTTTTGCTTTTTTTCTGGGATATTTGTACCAAATTAGAGGTCCTAGAAAGTTGGGAGCTTATTCAAACGTAAATCAAAAGCTCCTTTTCAGTGACCATAAATATTGTGTCATGAGAAAGTATTGTTTTCTTCCATTTTGTGACACCAAATCTGCGACGTTGCCCAATATCATTTTGCAATCAATTAAAAATTATGAGAATCTAATTGATTTAAAAGTACCAAAAACAACTATGTTTTATTATTCCAAGTTACAGAGGCAGTAGTGCCAAATGGTGGCAATAGCCTACAGGATTTAAGTAAGTTAATCCACTTTATATTTTCTAAAATTGCGTTTGTTGATGTTTACTTACGTATCAGCTATTGTCAAGGTGGGGGAGTCATTTTGTAGGCAGGGGTGGGGACAAACGCATAAAAAACACATTTTAATACCTAAACTGCTAACCCTAAATGAGCGTTCAGACAAATATAAAAAGATTATGGTGGGGGGAGTAGGAATTATCTAAAATATTTTTCTATGTAGCATAAAATTATTCCCATGCCAAGCGGCACAGAGGCGGAAAAGGCAAGGCGGGTCAGGAGCCCCACAAGAAAATTTCTTTGGGGGGAGAGGGCCCGATGCTACTAGTAACTTTGTTTTCAGCAATTTTCATTAGTAATATTTCTCTTTTCTATTTATTTAAAATATGTCAATGTATTGAAAGACAGCTTTTTCATCCATGAACAAAAAAACTAATCTTTGCAAATTTTGACAGTATATTCAAAATTTAAATTGCAATCCAACATTTCAATCCTTAAGCAGAAAAATCGAAGAAGTAGGACGGTACTCATCAATTTATAACTATTGACATATCCATTTTAAAAGCAATAAAACAAGCATTTAAGGATCAGCATCCCATTATAATTTGGTTAGACTTGAGCATGATTTGGAGAACAGTCAGAAATTAAATCTTTTAAATACTAGTTTTTCAACTGAAATCAAGGAGCAGCTTTGAAACTTATGAGGAACAGAAATTAGTCTTTATATGAAGGAGCTGTCTCCTGAAGGAGCTATTTACTGAAACACAAAAGCCATTGGATTGGAAAGAGAAGGTTTTTTCAAAGCACTAAAAATTTTTAGCTTAATGAGGAAGGAGTTGAGGAGGGGGCAGTCCCCTTATATACAGAATAATTCGAGTTCATTTTAATTTTTAAAGTTGCTCCCTACTCTTGTTTTTTTTTTTTTTTTTTTTTTTTTTTTTTTTTTTTTTTTTTTTTTTAGTCCTATTTTACCCCATCGAAAAAGGGTCAATATTTCAATGCTCTCTTGTCTGGTTTTTTTGATGAGTTGAAAGGCTTAGAGAATTTTTTTTGGAAGGTAATGAAAAAAGTGTGTAAGTATAAAAAAGTATATAAAGTATGAAAAAAGTATAAAAAATGGAAAAAGTAAAGTAATTACAAAAGATACAAAAAACAGTAGCCGCGTGAAAGATAAGATAGGAAATCCTAACATTCAGTTCAATTGTACACCGAAATGTTGAATGGACTTTATTTAACAATACCGACATTTTTTAATGTCGGTATTGTTAATTATTTTTGTTAAAAAATTGTTAAAAAATCTTTTAATTTTTTTAATGGCTTATCAAACACCAATACATTTAACTCTTTCAGACTCTGTAATTATAAAAAGTAAAGATTTTCCAAGTAGATGGTTCAAAGTGAAGCATTGGAACTAAGATTAAGAAAATCAAATAAGAATTTCTAGTATTGGGCGTTATTAAGATAGACTAATTGTTAAACATTACTGAGTAATATTGATTATTAATTTAATTTAATTAACTGGGTCAATACAGTCACTCCTGGTGAAAAAAAATAATGAAACGCAAAAAGAAAATATAAACGTTCTGGGAGAAAATAAAATATTAAACATTTCTTATTACAATGGCTCAACGGTATTCAGGCTTGCTCAATTTTGACGGTGTATTTTCATCGGGATTACCCCCTTTTAAGTTGTTTTCCTTCTTTTTCTATAAATATACGAACTATCTTATGCACAAATAACTGAAGGATGTTTACTTCAAACTTGAAACAAACACATATTCGGAATAAAAAAGCTGGTTCTTTGATTTAATGCTACGAAGATTAAGGTTCTCATGTTTTTTTGGTTTCCACAAAATTACTTTATAGTCCCAGATTTCCAGTGGGGCCAAGGCCCCTTCTGCCTTCATGCACGTACCAATGATCGTGGACTCATACTTTAGACAATCTTGGATGCAAATAGTGTCTTCATGATTAGTTCTAAATCCCACTTAACGATCCCCGAAAATTCAACTTGATACTCTCAGTCGTTTCGAAAATATCTACGTCTTTTTGCCAACCTGGATGCATACAGTGTCTTTAATTTAATTCATTCTCCTGTTCAACATTCCCTTGAAGCTCTGACTTAATACCCTTATCCATTCCTGAGATATTGCAGATATACCCTTTAACAATCTAGACGCATATAGTTCCTTTGATTTAGGTCAATATCTTCCTCACCATGCCCCTGGAACAATTAAAATTACTGCACTTAGCCGGATAATAACTACCATTACACCAATGCAATATGTATCGTTATATTTAGTTCACCAAAATACAGGGTAATAAATAGAGGGTATTACATTCTAACGTAATACCCTCAACTGTTCCTGGAACACTGCACAGACACTCGTTTGACAATTTGGATGTGTAATAGTTCCTTTTAAATTGCCTGTATATTTTCCTGGACTCTCCCTGAAAGTTTTAACGTAATGCTCTATTCTGTTCCAGAGTTATTGCATCTTCAAAATTTTGACAACTAGGATTCCCTTAAACTCCTTTGATTTAGTTCAATATATTTAGGCGCAGTAATAGCAGTACCAATGGTAATAGCTTCAGTCACACATAGAATAAACCGCAGTCGCAAGTAGTCGCCGTCACAGTTGTAAATAGTCACATCCTCTATCACAATCAGTTACAGTCATAGTCATTAGTAGTCACGGTCTCAATCGAATTAGTAGGAGTCTCAGGTTATAGCAACCCCAGTCAAAATTAGACAAAATCATAAATAGTGGCGGAGACGTAAACAGTGGAAGCCATTAGTAGTTTCGGCCACAAGTAGTCAAAGTCACGAATATTCATTGTCGCAATGGAAAGAAGCAGTAGTCCTGTCGCAAATAGTGACAATCACAAGAAATCCCAGTCGCAACAAGTCAGAGTCGCAAAGGAGTCAGAGATGCAAGCAGTTACAGCATCAAGCAGTAGCACCCGCAGTGACTAGCAGTTGCTAGCGACTTTCAATTTCCAATCGAATGTTTCCCTTCCAAAGTTTCTACGACTTGTTATAAACGAATTGGACTGGAAAATACTACAGAGAACGTACTTTACTCTTTACTTAGGCAGCGCTGCGACACTTATGACAAGGATGTCTATCTGAAGTCAATTACCTTTCAAGATTTTAATCTATATGGCCAAGCATAAAAATTTAACTTTTTTGAGGATAGACCATAATACTTAGGCTTGTCGAATGTGAGAGAAAAATGATGAGAACCTCTGTTATAGATAGTTGTTTCGACCTTACGCCATTTTCAGACTGTTTTTTGAAATTCCTTTATAATTTTTTTTTTCGGGCAATTTCTCCTTGCTAGCCCCAAGCATGGACATTTTCTACTCCCTGCTGCCAACTCAGTAGTAAATACCAGAAAGAACCACAAATTAGTGCCAGTGCCTTGCAGAACTAATCAATTTAACAGTTCATTTGTGCCGTTTTTTTTACCAGTGTCTATAACAAAATACATTAGGACTAGGTTTGTAAATGACAGTGACATTTAGTTCGTGATTTTTATCTATGACTATGAAAGCTGTCTTTAAAATAAATGATTTCTGATTTCTATAGTGTATTTTTTGTTTCAATCCAACGCCATGTTTAGGGGTTTTAGGCTACTGTTTGAAAAGAAATTTGCTTTCGAAATACCATTTTAGTATTAAGACTGATTAAGATAATAAATATCATGACCGAATCACCTAAAAGTAGAAATATTTTCTAACTTGTCATTATATTTAAAACACGTTTATTAATTTGTATTTGTTATGGGATGTGGTTTGATCCCTACTAGGTTGCAGCTAGTGCAGTCAGTGACTTGGTCAAACTGATTAAAGACTTGATTGGAGACCAAAATATGATTCAAAAATTTACTATGTCCACAGGACTTGCAGGCGAGTGGGCAACTGATATTTTTCAAATTATATTGACTTTGTCTACTGGGAAAGCCTGCTGGTATCGGCTACTACAGCAACCATAATTATTTGCAGCTACAGCTAAATACCTTTTCACTAAATAACTATTTTGTAAAAAAAAAAATGTCATTTCTTCTTTTTAAGTAAGTAGAATAAAATTCTTATTACAAAGAAAATAACAAAACAACTAAAGTTGAGAAAAAAGCCACATGTTTCGCAAACTGGACATTGTTTTAATCCCAAGCTTGAGCTGGATGAAAAGCCTCTATTTGAGGTTTAAACAGGGCATTTATTTTAGTGAACATAAAGTGATAAAGTTAATTTCAACTATTCTTATTGAAGATTTAAAGACAGATAGAGTACTACCAATTAGCCAAAAGAGAAAGACCTATTTCAAAATAAAAGATATGATCAATCATGTTCTTTGAAAAAGGCTAAAAAGTAATAAAGGAAAACAAATGCTTACTGTTTCACTGCCATAATCAAAATGTTCGTCATCATCTACAAACGGATCAGAACTATTGTTCCCCCCTTTGTCAACACCTACAGCAAATTCATCTTTGACTTGCTAAAAAAAAAAAAAAAAAAAAAAAAAAAAAAAAAAAAAAAAAAAAAAAAAAAAAAAAAAAAAAAAAAAAAAAAAAAAAAAAAAAAACAGTAAAAAAAAACGAATTTTATTAAAGCGTCAACATAAAGATAAGGACAAGATTTAATCTACCATCAAAAGTAGATATTTTATGAACTGATAGAAAAAACTGTCAAACATCATGAGAAATAGCTTTTTTTTCTATTGACTTTACTTGATCCTTTTCATAATAATACAGATGCATTCTGATAGCTCAGCAGTTTTATTACAAAATATATAATGTAAATATCTATTTTAAATTTATTACTGTGGATGAATATAGTTATTTCAGAGAAGTTGCCAAATTTGCCAGGACACATCTACCACAAAGAAATGAATGGGTAAGATAGCCAAATTTTCGTCTTAGCATGTTGAAGAAGGTGAAACTAAAAAGCTTTTAAAAATACAAAAAAGAGGACAAAAGAATATACACATCGTCAGGAGCCTTTTGAAACAAAAAAAGTGAAGAACACAGACACATTTTGATGGCTTAGCAATTTTATTGCAAAATATTTTATATGAATGCTTTTTTTTCAAATTAATCACCGTGGATGAAGATAGTTATTCCAGAGAAATATTTGATATGACAGAACACAATCTGCCACAAAAGAAATGAATAGGCAATTTAGCCTAATCCTTATCTTAGCAGGTTCAAGGGTGTGACATTGAAAAGCTTTTAAAAATAAAAAAAAGTTGCATATGGCCAGGAGCCTTTGTAAATAACAAAAGTTAAGGCCCTGTTCCCACCTTAAATAAAAAAAGTGGAAAGATGACCTGAAAATGCAGTTTACGTGAAATTCTAACCTATGTGGAAGAAAGATCTTCTAGTAGATTTCTAGCAGGTCGGGACAAAGACCCCATCTGTCAACTATAGCATATGATAAATTCTTAAACTGAAAACAGTCTCTAACAGAGTTTACATTGCAAACACATCAAGGTTTGCCCAATTGAAAAATCAGGAGCCTAGGGGCTAGGAGGCATTTTTTTATAATCTTGGATTTGTTTTGAACAAGTGTTTGAACAAGGATTTCTTTATTTTCTTCAAAAAGTTTAAACGAATCATGCATACAGATGTTTGGCACTACCTATTTCCAGCAGACATCAGTTTATCTTATTGTGAAAAAAACATTGAAGAAATTTTCTTCACTTAAACCTAATGTGTGGTATAGCATAAGTGGTCAAGGTGTATAGGCTCAGCCGAAAATGGAATATCTATAGTTTTTTTTTTAAATAATCAGTAAGTTTAGAAGAGGTTTTTTTTTCTCAGCAAAGCTGAGAACCCTCACATCTTAATCTTACATCTTACATCTCAGACCATTTCTCAAAACATAAAGTGTTCATTCTGTTCAAATCAATGGTCTAAGGACTTTGATTCATATATTATTGAACTCCTCTATCATTGTCTTGTAAGAGGAAAACATTAAATTTAAGCAGTTTTGGCAAAAATCAAGGATCACTAGGATAGCTTATTGGCACTTTGAACTAAACAAAATCAGAATGTGAGAAAAAAGAAATGTCAGATCAAGGAAGAAAATCTTAATAGAAAAATCAGACTTTGTGCTTTGTAATTTTGAATGTTAGTTAAATAGATTTCTAACCAAAAGTAGGCTATTTTTTCAGGTGGAAAATGAGATTCTACTGTCTAGGTATTACAAAAGTAGCCTATCATGTTACCTTTTGACTTTAACCTAGTGCCTTCTTGAAATTGAAATAAAATTAACTACATAACCATCCATTAATCACATGATTTAGAGTTAAGTAAACTTTAATAAAAAAAAAACCTTACAAGTGAGTTGCATGCAGCAATATCTGTTGGATAAACAGAGGAACTAGTTTCAGCAGGATAGTTAACCAAGTTACCATTTGAGGTATCTCCCACAGGAGGTTCTAGATTACTGGAAAAATCTTCAGGCAAGAAGCTGTTTTCTGAGGTTGTATCAACGTTGTTTCCCTTTGCAGCAGGTTGAGCCATTAGAGTGTTTTGAGAGAGAGAGATAGGTTTCTGTATCTGGCTAGCTATCACACCAGGATAAGCAAGACCTTTAACTTTAAAGCATTTCAGCCACTTTTATTAATGAACTAGTTTGAGGTTTTGGAACAGTCACTTCACCTGTATACATAAATTTCACCAAAGCTTCCAGATCATGAAATTTCACATCCTCTAGAATAATAATAGGATGGGAGTGTGAAATCCCAAGAAGCAGTGTTTCAAAGTATGAACTAGAAGATGAGAGAACAAGTCTGTGACATTTGATGCTATGACTGTCACATAATAGGGTTACATCTGTGAAGTGGTTAATGTTTAATAAAGATAAAAAATCTCCATGAAATACATCTAGGTAGTTGTCCCACTTCAAACAAACTTCTCTTTTTCCCATTTCAGAAACAGTGACTAAATACTTGAATAACACAAACTCACTGAAATAGAATGAAATATATAAACAATCTGACAAGTATTCCAAATCGCAGTAATTATAGATACTGAAGATGAAAATTAAGAAAGTGCTCTACAGTCAGAAATTATGGAACACCTTAACGCATATATTTGTCTTTTAAAGCTTTCATTCCAATTCAATTTGTAAATATCCTAGCTTGATAACTAATAATTCTATCTCGATGAATATTGAAAAGCACGCTTTCATAATTTGCTAGATTTCTGAAATCAACATTAGCAATTTACGTTTTGAATACACCACTGAACATGCTTAGATTTAACATGCTAACTATAGACTCATGTCTAGTCATTTAAATATGATGGCCAACCACATTTCCTAAACATTTTAATCATATTAAATTTTATCCCTTTTAGAAAACTCCTATTCTGAGCATATGTGGAAATAGCAAAGGCTTTAGAAAAGATCAGATTATTATTCCTCAACAGGGAATGATGAGTTTAAAACACCCATATTCTTGCAATGAGTTCAGATTCCACTGCTAAACTTTGCAATCAAAACAGCAAAATAGATTTCTTCAGTATAAAGCATTATAAATTTTCAGCATAGCACATTATTTGCTTAATATTTGAAATATGCTAAATGTGTGCATGGCAGCTGTTTTCTGTTCTGTTATGAAATAGTGTAAATTTTTTTGAAGCATAAAAAGAAGGGAAAGGAGTGAGTAGCACAGCTAACTACAGCTTTGATGATAAAAATATGTTACCATTTAGTTGACATTTCTATGACCACTTATATACTCTGTTGGATATTCAGACTCTTTTTTCTGTGCTAATGCCTGTACATAGGCTCTTTCAGAATTATTGGATCAAAATGCCAGAAAAGTGTAAAATCAAGAAAATCTTATTGCAAATATAGTTGAAGAGGCTGTTTTGAGAGAAAATCGAAAGATTTTTGGATCAACAAGTTTATTAGTTTTACTTTTTTTAGACTTATCAAATTTGAAATTAATGGGGAAAACATTACTGTGAATAACAGGCGAGACTTTTGGTCTAAATAAAGCAAACTGGAAATAAAGTAACTTTCTAATCAGTCTAATAAGTAACTTTCTAATCAGTGGAAGCAAATAAATTACTAAGTTTGAAATGTTAAATTTATATGGAAATAGTTTGATTCTTTAACCAAGGTTGTGCTCGATTTGGAATCTGTGATCCCAGGAACAGTAAGGAAGCATAGTTTTCAATTCTTCTCATATAATTTGTGTTGAAGAATAGATTTATTTAACTGGAGTTGCCTTATAATATTATTACTAATTTATGCTCTTTGCTTGGAAGCAAAACCAGCGTCATCTATAATAATTTTTAATAGCGGATTCTAGAGTGCGTTCATATTATTAAATTTTACTAATAAGCGAGCAAAAGAGGGGAGTTTCTTGTCGCAAGGGCCGTTGTACCTGCCGGGAGTGTGACTCCCTTAAACTGCGGGGATCAGGTAGCAAGAAACTACGCTTCCCTCGCTTATTAGCTTAAATAGCTCTGTATTAAGTCGTAGTTTATTGAATTGGCTCCTCCCCTCGGACTTTGATTTTGCATTACGGATTGTGACGTGGCTGTTGCGATGGGGAGTAATGAGAAATTGGTTTGGAATGCGTTACTGAATATATGCTTTCCGTGCGATAAAAGCTGGTAATCGCTCGGAGGATATAGCGAAAAAAGCAGTCGAGTTTTTCTCAGAGGAAGCAATTGCAATGGCGAAGGAGTTATTGTGGCCCCTAGCAGGAATTACCACACGTGTTACTGCGCGATCGAAGAACACCGATGATATCCTGGACATATTAAAAGTATTTCGGGTTTGTGAAGATAAAAATATCTCGTTGCCGCGGTTTGTGATTTTCGAACCTGATGAAGTTCCGATAATCCCGGGAGAAGTGACGGCTACCCTAACCGGAAAGTAAACGAATTGTGTGCTAAGTTCGATAGTTACGTGGATTCTAATCCCTCTCCTTCTGTCTCTGCTATGCCTGCGGCAGAAACCAACACGATCATGTCGAAACTGTCATATGCGGTTGTTTTGAAGAATCCCCCGAAAGATCTTTCGAACCCTAGCGCTCGGAAATCCTATTTGGACAGAGTATGTGGTGATACTAGTTCGAACATTGTGGAGCTGAAACCTAGGAAATCTGAATGGAGAGTAGTCTTGAACAACAAGAATGCTGCCGAGTCCCTGGCTGAGGCAGTGGGTAAAAGTGACTCAACTATAAGTGTTAAAGTAAAAACTCCCGCTTTCTTCGGAATAATCCGCCACGTTCCCACTGAAACTTCAGATGACGAACTGCGCTCAGTTGTACCGAACTGTGTTAAGGCCGTACAAATTGGTAGTACTCGGTCATTCAAATTACAGTTTGAAGCAAAGCTCATCTCTTTAACGCAATGAACTCTCCGCCCATTTTTGGGTTACGAGCGACTACCCATTACAGAATTTAAATTCTTACCGATGCAGTGCTACAACTGTCAGTCCTACGGACATGCAGCAAAATCTTGTGTAGATCCCCCGAAATGTTCAAAGTGCGGTGGAGATCATTCCAGCTCTCGGGACAATCCATGCCAAAATGCCCCCAAATGCGCTCTGTGTGGTTCTTCTCGACACCCGTGCTACAGCTTCCAATGTCCAGTAGCTCAGAAGCTAATTTCTAAACAATGATCGGTGATTCTATACGGGTTGTTTCATGGAACTTAAATGGTGGAGTGGTTGATAAAATGCCACTGTTAGAAGGATTGTTATGTTATAACGATGTACTCTGTGTGCAGGAACACTTCCTCTCGAATCAAGCCGTTAGTCTGCTTGAGCTAAACGATGGCGTCAAAGTATTTGCTACTCCTGCAAAGTCATCGGGCAGGGGAAGGCCGTCCGGTGGAATCGCCATTCTTGTTAGCAGCAGGTTAAATCCCATTCTGTATAAATCTTCAGACTTTTTTGTTGCTGTTAAGGTGCACAAAAACTGTTATCCACTCTGTGTACATGCCAACAGACTACAGAGACAGTAAATCAGAAAAAAAAATTAGTGAAGCCTGCAGTAAGCTATCGAGTTCGGTGGGCAGCTGTTCTAGCCAGGGCCTTGAATGTATAGTCGCTGGTGACGTGAACTGTGACTTGACTGATGAGTCTAACGCTCGAGCACAGATCCTCCTATCTTCCTGTGACGGTCTTCGTCTTGCTAACAATGATCTGTGTTTTACTTATATCCATAACTCAGGCTCGACTTCATCTCTCGACTTCATGTTAAGTTCCATCCAATCTCCAGCTTGCGGCAATTCGCACGTAGATCTGAGCGTAAGCGCGTCTGATCACTTTCCAATTATAAACACTTTTCGAGTAATTCCTGCCTCTCCTAACCCCCCAACTAATGAAAAGAAGTGGAAAATCAAACTAATTGGAGTAAAATTGACCTGGCTACTTATCATTACGTATTGGATGAGATTCTCACAAAGATTAAAGTGCCGTTCCAATTACTACAGCAGAGTGTATGTATTCAAGATGAAGAGAAACAGCTGCTACTTAACATCTACTGTAGTGAAATATCTCACGCACTGTTATCTGCCGAGGCCGCTGCGGTCCCCATTCGTAAAGTCCGAGTGGGAACGGAAATTCCAAAGTGGTCCGAAAACCCTGCTCTAAGTGAAGCATGTGGTCGTGCAAAATTTTGGCTTAGGCTCTGGAACGAGTGTGGTCGTCCGAAATCAGGTGTTGTAAATGAAGTTCGGCTGTTCAGCAAACGCAGATTTGCTAAGATTTTGTCTAAGCATAAATGTGAAGTGATCGATCAACATAGTCAATTGATAAGTAATGATCCAAATGCTGTGTGGAGATTTCTTAAACGTAATGGTGATCAGAATAGTGTCGAACCTGTGATCTCTGAGCAAGATTGGGTGTCCCACTTTACTTCTGAGTTCTCTCCACCCGAACAAGATCTTGAAGATAAATATGAAGTCGAACTTGATAAGTTCATGGAATTGCCTAGTTCTGGTGTTGGCTACATAGTACTGTTCCTAATCTGATTCGTGCAATTTCAAAATTAAAAAAGAAACAATCGAAAGGTGTCGACAAGTTGTGTGGGTTGCATCTTGTACATGGTACTGCTGGTCTCCTGAGTCATTTAGAGCTTCTATTCCAAATTATCTTTAATTCTGGTCTCGTTCCCGACGTTTTTTGTACTGGAGTAATTACACCTATTTTGAAAAAAGGGAAAAATCCGTCTGAATGCGTATCTTACCGCCCTATAACTGTTTCGCCGGTTTTATGTAAGCTTATGGAATTGCTAGTTATAGATCATATTGCTTTTCAATGTTCTACCCCCGATAATCAGTTCGGATTTAAAAAAGGTGTTGGTCGCGAGCACGTCCATTATATTCTTGCTAATATTTTAATAGAAGCTGATGAACTGAATGAATCCCTTATTCTAGCGAGTCACGATGTTAGACGTGCTTTTGATTCTGGGATACATCCCCAGTTTATTAGTGTCTGCTCATAAACGTGGTGTGGACCGATCGGTTATTTTGCCTTTTCGGGATATGTATAAGAAGCTTCGAGTCCAAGTTAAAGTCCCGTCTCCTAACGGGCCGATTGTATTACCAAAAGCTATTCCGGTTAGAAAGGGCATTAGGCAGGGTGCAATTTCGTCACCCCGGTTGTATAATAATAGTGTTCTCGAGGCCCAAAAGTTAGTGCAAATGAGCTGCATTTTCCGAGGTTTGGATGTAACATTACTTAATTACGCAGATGATATTTTTAATTTAAGTAGATGTTTGTCTCGTATTGAAGAAAATTTTCAGATTCTAGATGATGCTTATAGAGAGATAGGCCTATCTTTTAATGCAAGTAAAAGCGAGATTGTTGCTTTCAATAGGAGAAATGCAGATTGTATAGATCTTGCTGTCAAATTTGGTGCTCAAGAGGTTCCACTGTCTGACTCCATAATGTACTTAGGAATGCCTATAGGTCATAACATGGCATCTACACGTGCTCGCCAAATAAGTAATTTCGCAGAAAAGGCACGTAAGGCTTACGGGGCGCTATCTTCAACTAAAGCGAAATATAATCGACAAATTCGAGCTAGGCTATATAATGCACTGGTGATCCCACACTTTCTGGCTTTATCACCGTTTTGGCATATAATTAGTGTTAGCGATAAAAGAACCTTCGATCACTTTTTTACAAATATGCAAAATTTCTTTTAAATACCCCACCGTGGGTTAAAAATTCCAAGATGTCTGCAAGGTTCGGTATCACAGATCCGATTGCTGCTGTGACGAAACGTCGTTCTGAATTTTTGGGGTCGCTTGGGCCTAGTAGTCTGGCAATTGCAATTCGTCCTTAGTGAGTTTTTGTAATAATGTTTTTATTTATTGGCGGTGTATCGTAACGTTTGTTTTTGTTTTTGCAGTTAAGTGTTTTTTTTTTTTTTTTTTTTCTTCTTCTTTATACTCCATTCGTGCCATTTGTGGTTTGTTGTATCGAGTGGGTGAATAAAATTATCTATCTATCTATCTATCTAAAGGCAAGATTTTTGTAGTAAGATGATTGTGATCAAACATTACAGGAATAGAACAACACTCTCAATATCTTCCTTTGTGTACCAAAGTCTGATAATTGCTTTCTGATACAATTTTGCAGTGAAGCAATATTTTCTGTTTAAATGGTGAATCCTTAGGTTTATAAAAGCAAGTTGACATATGGGGGGGCAGAGGGGGGCTCCATCCCCCCTGGCTAAATGATGCTGCCTTGTATTTTATATTTTTGTTTTGAGATTTCTATTATACAGCATTCGAAGTGCCAATTAGACCAGCTAAGCCCCCCCCCCAAAATTCAGCTTATGGGTGCCAATGCAAGTTGACCAATTATCTCTAAAAAAAGAAATGCTTACTTGTACAAATGCAATGCAAAACAAAAGAAAGATAATCTTAGGATTCAGACAATAGCCAAATTCAAACAATACAATTTTTCAGCATGATCCTAAGCTTGCACATATTTGCCAATGAGAGTGGCTTTAGATTGGTTAAGTTAAAATCAATTAGTTTTCTATATTTCCATTAACACAAACAAATTTAACTCAATGATCTCTTTCAAAACTTCTATCTTGCATCCATGACTTACTGGAAAAAATTCAAAAAGGACACAAACACTTGTAAACACATCTACAACAATAACAAACAACAATAGTGCAATACTAATTTTTGACTTGTAAGGGTCTGAAATATAAACTACAATGGAAATAAAACCCCAAATGAGACACATTTATTGATCCTGTTTTGCTTTAGACTTTTTGTTACATTAACAGCCTAAGATTTACAATTAGCACAGCAGAGACATCCTTCAATCCCATTTGTACTAAAAACTCAAGATTTATAGAAAAAACTGAATGCTGCACATTATTATTTGTTTTTTTAAGCAGCCTAATTACAATTTTAGCTTCAGTTTATTGTAATCTGTGACTCCAAATCCTTCAAATGTAATAAAGCAAAAAAAGTTCCTATAAATCAAAGTTCTTGTTCACTTTTTAAGAGTCAAAAGAGATTGGGGGACAACTAACCCCCCCCCTCCATGCCCTAAATGCATCAGATATAATTTTTGAGATAGACATTTTGTTAAAAATAGCTCAAAGTTCAGATAACCAAACTCCAGTGTTGACAAAGCCCCCCAGGGCCCGAGGGTAGGCATTGTAAGTTATGTCCTGGGGGCATATATGGTTGTTTATGGAAGGTATGGTTGTCTAAACTTCATAGAGGGCTCATTCGATTGGAAATTGAAAGTTGTAATTCACTTATTAAGAGCAAAAAGTGATCAGAGGGCAGCTAGTCTCCCCCACACCCCATTTATTTTTTTCCCAGGTGCACTTCATATAGGTTTTTGCAATCAAAATCAAACAAAAATTAATTAAAAAACAAAACTTCCTGAAAAATAAGTTTTTTTCAAAGAAAAGTAAAGGCCATTTTAAACTTAAGCTTGGCAGATACAAATACCTGTTAAACTTCAAACTCAAAACGACCAGAAATTAATATTAAAGAATAAATGAAACCCAAAACAAACAGAAATTAAATAAACAATCATAGCAAAAAACATACAACACATAATAATATAAACGAATAAACAGATCTTAAAACAAGTAACACTTCAATTGAATATGAAAATCAAGCTTAAAAGGAAAAAAAATTTTTGCTATTGAAGTATAAACGAAACTTAAAAAACAAACAGAAATTAAATAAACAATCAATGCAAACAAACATACAATAGATATTAATGCAAATGAATAAATAAATCTTAAAACGAGTGAAACTTAAATTGTATATGCAAATCAAGCTTGAAACAAACAAAAATCACAACAAAAAGAGTTTGGGTATCACCTCCTTCTCTCACTGTAAAAGTCTAAGACCTACTGTGTCATTGGTGCTTTACTGAAAACTATATGCATCTTGAACAGTCTTGGAAAGTATAAACAACATCAAATTGAATATTTGATATATAATGATATTGGTTGTTGAAAGATCCATCACGTCAAGAATTGATTTCACTCTAATTTTATTTTTATTTTCAATGCTGTAAGAACTGGAAAAGAAGATATTTGTAACATAATTTGTTTTCAGTGAATTTCCAATGACACGGTAGGCTTTTGGTTTTTATTTACACTTAAGTAAGGGGGCAGTACAAGGGCAGATCCAGGATTTTTTTTCGGGGGGGGGGGGGGTTTACTAATTTTTGACTCAGTTTTCGCCTAATTTTACTGATTTTTACCTAGGTTTTACTAATTTTCGACTTATTTTCGACTCGGTCAAAAATTTCGGCGGGGGGGGAGGGGGGGGGGGGGGTTAAACCGGTTAACCCCCCCCCCCCCCCCTTGGATACGGCCTTGGGGCAGTATCCAAACTCTTGTTTGTAGTGAAACTATATTTATTTTGAACAACTTTAGAAAGAACTAATAAATTAAACTGAATATTTGATGTATAATGATATTAATTGCTAGTCAGATTTTATATGTCAGATTTTAGTAAATTATCATAGATAGAGTTCAGCCCAAATTCACCAGGAATCTTGCTTTAAAGCCAAAGAAATAGAGTCTTTATGTTGTAATAATCTCATTTCCAAACTCTGGTCAGTACATCTCACATATGAGCTTCTGCAAGTACATGGGATCTGATAAACCCCACTTTGTTGCCACAATGAAGTTAGATCCTTCCCAGAATCTAGAAAACTACCCAAAGTATTATTACTCTTAAAGCTACTCTTAGACCATTACTCTGTAAAATTCTTTTAAGTTTTTCACTTAGCCCGGGTACATATGGTAAGGAACAAACAACATACTTCTCCCGAGTTGTCTCCAAGACTTCCTTAGAAATCTCTAGAAACCTTTTTCTTCTTTTTGAAAAAGTCTGATTAATTAGCCACTCTGGATACATGTTGCTTATTAGTATTTTCTTTAGAAAAGACAACTCCTCCTCAAAAAATTTTGGAGAGCAAAAACAAAATATCCGGTCAATTAAAGAAATGATCAAACCAATTTTTACTTGGCGAGAGTGACTGGAACTATAAGACAAAAATCTATTGTTATTTGTTGGTTTCCTGTAAATATTAAAATCCAGACTATTTTAATTTTTCAATTCAAATCAATTTATTAAATACTACAATAAATACATAAATACACTAAGCGCTAGAGGTCCCAAGAAGCATAGCTTGTAGAGGACCTCGTATCAATCACAAAATCCACACAAAACAAATCAGGGAAGGAAAAAAAAATACAACCATGTCTCAAAAATATAAACACAATGCGAGAAAAATCAACAAAAAAAAAAAAAAAAAAAACAACTGCTACACAATAACCTTTGACTTAATTTTATCTGAACTGAAAATGTCCTGTAATTTATTAAAAATCCAAAGCATTAATAATACTGTTAAACACCGGGTTCGAATCTCATTCAACATAATGAGAGAGGAGAAAAGAAAAAAAACTATATAAGTAAAGTGGAATAAATAGATAAAGCAGAATGAATAAAGAAATAAAGAAAAAAAAAACGAAATTACTTCAAGCCTTAGAGAATATTTTTCTGCAAAGGGAAGAAGAGTTTTTGATAAGAGAAAGTTCACTGGGAATAGAGTTCCAAAGAGCAATTGCTCTATAAATTGGTGACCTCTGAGCTGCTGAGGATACCCTTTTAGGCAGCCGAAATTGGTGAACAGATATCCGAAGCAAAGTCTAGCACTTACGTGTCGATGCTAGATCAAAGTAGGATAAAATGTTTGGAGGAAGCGAGAAATTGAAGGCTCGATGAGCTATTTTTAGGTTCTGCTTCTTGATAACCACATCTAAGGCATCTAGAGCTATACCTGTATCACTGATAAGATCAGCTGTAGGATAGAGTCGGCGTAGGCGAAAAGTTGCCTTCACCACTCTATTCTGTGCTGTTCGGAGTTGCCGAAGGGAAGAATAGTTTAGTATTGCCCCATACAGTGCAGCAATAAGAAAGATAAGGAAGGACAAATGCATAGTAAAGAGCAAGCATTACATCGGGAGGAAGAAATTGATTGGCACGATGAAGCATAGACACTTGACGAGAAATTATAGAATGTGTATAGGAAATATGAGTTTTGAAAGAAAGAAAACAATCAACATGCACACCAAGAAGTTTAACACAAGAGCACTGGGGAATTATATCAGTACCATAAAAAACAAAGATTGTCGGGGAAGGTTCAGACATGTGGTATTGGGTTCGAAAATGAATAATACTACTCTTAAAGCTATTCAACAGCATCCCGTTCTGCTCACACCAATCACGCACATGGTTGAGCAGAAGCTAAGCATTAGCAACAGCAGAGGGCAGATCATTGGAAACCACAAAAAAAAATTACTATCGTCTGCAAACAAAACAGTGTGGGTATGAAGGTTGGGAGATCGAGGAAGGTCATTAATATAAATAAGAAAGAGGAGTGTTCTCAAAACTGAGCCTTGAGGTACCCCTTTGGAAACCGAAGCTAGATCAGAACATTTCCCATCATAACACACAAACTGAGATCTATAAGACAGGTAAGATTTAAACCATTCAAAGGCAATTCCCCAAACTCCAAGTAGAGACAGTTTTCCCAGTAAGACAAAATGATCTACCATGTTGAAAGCTTTATAAAAATCAAGAAATAGGCCTAGAACACAACGACCCTTGTCTATGTTAACACGTACGAATTCTGTAATGTCAACTAGAGCACATGCAGTAGAAAGTTTAGGTTGGAAGCCATACTGGTGATCAGACAGAACAGAACCGCTTCCAATTGAAGCAACAGTAGACAGGAATGGAAAAAGCCTCTTATGCACAACTTTTTCAAGTAATTTCTAGAAAATTGGGAGAATTGATATAGGTCTATAATTTGACACTAAGCTGGGGTCACCCTTCTTAAAAAGAGGGATTACATTTGCAATTTTAAACAAATCAGGGTATACACCTTTGGAAATAGATAGATTAAAAATATGGGTAAGAGGTTCAACAACATAAGAAGAAACAGACTTAAGCACATGGGTTTGTTAGTCCAAGCGCATCAGCTGTGTTACTGCTACTTAAAGAAGAAATAAAATCACAGATCTCTATGCTTGTACAAGGAGTTATAAAAATAATTCTCTCAGCTGGCGAAGATTTACATAGTTTAGGAAGGGAGGAGGTCTTAACAGTTGGTAGGGTGGTAAAGTAAGAGTTGAAGGCACTAGGTACAGCTGCTTTTTCAATAGTTGAACTATCTGCATTCTTGAAGGCAGTAGGCTGTTTCTTTGATTGTTTCCTATGAGATAAAGCTTCATTAACTACACTCCAAACTTTCTGTAAATTACCTTTGCATTCCTGAATTTTCAACAAAAAATAATTCTTCTTAGCTAGTCTAATCGTTGATGTTAATACATTCTTATAATGCTTATACTTTGATAAATCATCAGGATCAAGGCTTTTGCAAGCCAGCTTAAAAAGCTCTGACTTCCGAATTGTTGATCTCACAAGACTAGGAGACATCCAAGGCATCTTGGGTTTATATTTGCTTGAAGATTTTACAAGGGGAAAATTTTTATCAATTAGTGTTGTCAGCCGACTTATTAATGAGGCTGAAGCCCTATTAACATAATCAGAATTCATTACTGAACACCAATCACTAGCACTAAGATCAGACATAAGGTTATGAACCTTGCTCTGACTATAAATTCTTGAATAAGACTCACCTCTGGTATCCTCTTGGCTCAGCATTTTCAATTTGGGAACAGAACAATAAATTGGAAAATGGTCAGAAAGATCAGAAAAAATAATACCAGAGGAAAATTTAATATCGTTTTTAGAAGACAGAAAAATGTTGTCAATCAGAGTTGCAGAAGATCTGACTGGATCAAAACGAGTAGGAAAGAAAATGCAAGGAAGAAGGCCAGAGGAAGAAAAAGATTCAAAAAAACGGTCAGACTCATTATCACACCCAATTTTCAATAAATTGCAGTTAAAGTCTCCAAGCATAAAAACATTCTTGAAGCAAGCTTATCAACTGAGTACATTTCATCAATTAATTCAGAAAATTTCGCAATTGGGAAGGTGGAGGCTTATAAAATAAACAAATAGTGTCACAACTTACTGTATCACATGACAGGTCAACAATCAAAGCATACACACTTCTATTATTTATGACTGATCAAAAATCTTCTCAAGATCTGTACGTCTCACAACATTAAGATTACTTCTTACAAAAAGGGATATACCACCAGAGCACTTAGTTAGAGATCTAGTTGAGTGGTATGCAGTAAAACCTAGTATGTCATACACAGAAATATCATCACTTGAAGACAGCCAGGTCTCTGTGAGACCTACTACATCATAAGGGCAGTTGATACCACCAATATATTGCAGAACATTATCCCATTTGTACCTTAAACCTTGCACATTCAAAGTAAACACATTAAAGTTTTTAACAGAAGACATTGAGGGCAGCACTTTTTCAAAGTAATGTTGGTAAGAATGGTAACAACAATCAGACTGATGAAGAGATTTTAACAGAGGATCATTTTCACTATCATCACTAGAAACAAAAGGTGAATCAAAACCCACTGAATCTAAAAGAGAAAGTTTACTTAGGAAAGAAAAAGAATCCTGAGTACCATCCATTTTCATTATCCAATATTAGGAAAAGTGGTGAAATAGATAAAGCTAAATTAGTGTGGACAGGAAGAATACAGCATGGAAAATAAGTTAAAAAAAAAACTGCATGTAATAATTTTGATGACACGGGAAAAAGAACAAGCCAAAGAGAAAAAAAGAAAAGTTGGAAAAAAAATAACTAAGCAGATGAAATTTTGTTGTAAAGAGAAGAGTTATGTTAAGCAGCACTAGTCATTCTGAAACAATACTGGCAAAAGATTCTTGCAAAACAGGAAGGGCATTAATGTCACCAATGGATGATATTTTGAGTACCCTACTTCCACTTTTAACAAAAATATCACCATTCACAGCCCATGCATTATTCCTGCCACAATGAGCTTTAGCTTGTGAAAGTAAGGTAAGCCTAGGTTTAGTCAAAGGCTCATTAATGACCACACCAGATCCTTTTTATTTTTGAGAAGCAAGAAACGTGCTCTCAGGTTGCAGAACTCAATAATAACTGGTCAATTTTTATTACCAACTCGTTTCACAAAACACAATGTCACTGTTCAAAGACTAATGCCAGGAAACTTATCTTGGCAAAATGACAAAACTTAGGTTTGGGGTTGTCAAATGTACTATCCTCAGATAATCCAAACACAATGAGTTGATTTTTTAATTCTTGCTGCTTAAGTTGATCAGTTTGAGCAGCAACATGATCAGCAAGCTTTTTTTCAATGTCTGCAATTTTACCAGAAAAGTCCATTGCTTGAAGCTGTGTACTGACCATCTGTTTAATGTCTTCCTGGATGGAGCCTGACATCTGGTCCTTTACTGCCAAATTAAGGTCAACTTTTTCACCTTTCATAGGCAGGCCAAGGGATTGAACTTGTGACTGAATGCTCTTTGTAACAGTAGTAAGCAGGGATTTAAAGACATTTTCTTCAATGGACTTTGCCATCTTCTTCAAATTAGTAATATCTGTCTGAATCTCAGGTGTAGAAATGGCCGGATTACTTGGTTAGCAGGCCTAGAATTAGCAGCAGCAGATTGGCTCCTGGTAGACGTACATTTCAAAGAAGCAATATGAGCAAAGCACAGCAGAATACAGAAACCAAGCAAAATTCAGGAAGCAAGCAGATGCTGAGTAGCAGCAGGATTGTTGGAAATTAGTAGAAATTGGAAAGAATCTTACCCTTAAAGTCCCCTCTTTACTGTAGGGGTATTGTTGGATATACTTGTCAGTTGTAATAGGGACAACTGATGAACCCACTGGTATCAATAGTTGTTGTTTCTTGTTAAAAACCAATGAGATATAACTCAGCACATATGTTTCGAATTTTGAATTTCACTTTAGCTACTTTTGGGCTATCCCCCTCCTCATAATCCCATACTGAAATTATGTCATCCATATACTGGCCCCAAAAAATATGTTTTAAAAAATATGAATCCAATGCAATTGTTTCAATATTCTCCACAAAAATATTAGCTAATAAAGGGGCCCCCATAGGTAAACCATTTATTTGTTTGAAATACTCCCCTCTGAATTGAAAAAAATAAGAGAACATATTGCACAACCTTACTAAATACATAATTACAGACACTTCCAAATATGTTTTGCCACTAATCAAATCCAAATTTATTAACAGCTTTATTTCTCAAAGAGTTTTGGCTGCTTCTACATCAATATTTGTGTACATTGATATAAAGTTCAAGCTTGAAAGCAAAGAACTTGAAGAAATTTCTACTTTTTTCAGCTTTTAAACCAATTCAAAGAATTCTTAATCTATGACATTTGTGTAGAGACGAAAGTGGTTTACAGATTAACACTAACCACTTGCTCAAAACACTTGTTGGTGACCTTGTACTTGACACAATTGGTTGTAATGGTAGGTTAGGCTTATGAATTTTGGAAAGTCCATATAATTTAGGGCACAAGAAACTGCATGGCAGGCTTTTGTAATAAAGTTGAGGTGTTATTTTTCCATCATCCTTTAAACACTTTAATTTGTTCTTAAACTTATTTGTAAAAGAGTCTGTTTGATTATACAATAGCTTCTTGTATGTTTTTTCATCCTTTAGTAGACTTCTTAATTTTGATTTGCAGACTTCAGTATTCATGACAACTTGAGTGTTACTCTTATCTGCTTTTGTAACAGTAATTGAACCATCCCTTTTCAAGTTTTTAAGAATTCTTATGTCTTTGATGGTCATACTAGGAAATTCCGGTTTCAATACAAAATTAGATAGGGTTTTCACTGTAGAAGCTCTTACTAAGCTAACATCTTTTATTAGATTTGCGTTTTATGCAAAGTTTCTATTGAAGAGATAATATCTTCCACGGGGACTTTATCTGGTTTAAAACAAAATTTTGGACCCTTTTCAACCACTGATTGTTCTTGTATCATTAAAGTTCTTGATGAAAAATTAACCACACCTGGTCCAAGAATTGATGAAGGTATTACTGCATTATTTGTTGATAGTTTTGAAAACTTTTTTAGCAATCTTTCTCTTGAAAGGCAAAAGTCATGACTGAAGTGATTTTTTCCTGTTTGTTGAATAAAACAAAAGTCACTTACACTAACTTTTTTTTATAAGATTTTCCAGGGAAAGTTTATCTCTCATTATTAAAGCTCTTTTTCTACTTTTATCCTTAATAATGTGATTTAAAGTCTTGAAATGTAAGCTTTGTTCAAACTTTTCTTCCTTGAAAGTGCCCAAATGTAAATTGAATTTTAGCAAAGGTGGCACAATTCTCATCTTCTTACATCATACAAGAAAATCCTGGTGGTTGATAACATTTGCATATTTTTTTCTGAGTGTTTATATATTTATACACATTTTTGGTCAAATCATCCCCATAAATATGATGTAGATTATTTTGGAGACCGCACTGCCTTTCCATGACAATAAAATAAGAGTTCAAAATAGGGACAAAATCCTTTTTAATAGACAGTGCTTAGAAATTCACAAAAATACCAGATATCTCAGTATATATTCAGTACGGGATTATGGGGGGGAGGAATTGAAAGGATTTTTGTAACATCTTAATTGTTTGGGGGGGATTTAAAGTTTACTGTTAAATTAGAAGAGAATAGGAAACTTCCTTTTCTTGATGTTCTTCTTTTGAAAAATGAAAATAGTCTGGATTTTAAAATTTGCAGAAAACTGACAAATAACAATAGATTTTTGTCTTATAGTTCTGGTCATGCTTGCCAAGTAAAAATTGGTTTGATTATTTCTTTAACTGACCAGATATTTAGTATTTGCTCTCCAAAATTTTTTGAGGAGTTGTCTTTTCTAAGGAAAATACTAATAAGCAACATGTGTCCAGAGTGGCTAATTAATCAGACTTTTTCAAAAAGAAGAAAAAGGTTTCTAGAGATTTCTAAGGAAGTCTTGGAGACAACTCAGCAGAAGGATGTTTTTTGTTCCTTACCATATGTACCTGGGCTAAGTGAAAAACTCAAAAAGAATTTTACAGAGTAATGGTCTAAGAGTAGCTTTAAAGAGTAATAATACTTTTGGTAGTTTTCTAGATTCTGGGAAGGATTTAACTTCATTGTGGCAACAAAGTGGGGTTTATCAGATCCAATGTACTTGCAGAAGCTCATATGTGGGACATACTAACCAGAGTTTGGAAATGAGATTATCACAACATAAAGATTTGGCTTTAAAGCAAGATTTTAAGTCTGAAGATTTTACTTCAGTCCTTTCAGAATATATTTTCAATTTTCCAGACCATTCAATTTTGTTCAAGAATGTCTCTTTGATTTCTAGGGAATGGGTTTAAAGCACAATTTTCATTAAACTCTTGAAATAAAGAAAATTTTATTCAAGAATATTGCTTTGAATCAGGATACAGGTGAATTTGAGCTGAACTCTATCTATGATAATTTATTAAAATCTGACATAGTAAAGTTCAATTCACCCAATGTAGTTGACCTCTGTCCAAAGGTTATACCATTGAACACTAATAAACGAAATCCAAGAAGGTCAAGGAGGCTAGCTTCTGCCTTTGCTTTGAAAAGAATTAGAGAATTAAACAATATGTATTTTTATTTGATTTTGTATATAAACTTTTGTTTTAAATTATTTTGCTTAGTTTTACTACTGATGATGGTCACTGTATATGTGACCAAAATATCTGGTACTTTCATGAATTTCTATACACTATCTACTAATAAGGATTTTATCCCTATTTTGAGCTTTTATTTTATTGTCATGGAAAGGCAGTGTGGTCTCCAAAATTATCTAAACAAAGTTATGAAGCTGAAAATAATTTTGTTGTACTTCATTTAAGCAGAATATCTATTTTGCCAGGTTTTATGTTTATAACACACAGTTTTTTTAAAGGTCAAGAACCTCTAGAGAGAGAAGGAATGGAGGTAGGTACTTCAAAATATCTTCCCAGGAACAAATAAATGGTTTACCTATGGGGGCCCCTTTATTAGCTAATATTTTTGTGAAGAATATTGAAACAATTGCATTGGATTCATATTTTTTAAAACATATTTTTTGGGGCCAGTATATGGATGACATAATTTTAGTATGAGATTATGGGGAGGAGGATAGCCAAAAGTATCTAAAGTAGAATTTTTACTGTTTTCTGTCTGGTTTTAATTCCAAAAATGCAATTCCTTTTATCTGAGGTATGTCTTAAACCATGGGCCTATCAATGGGGTTTTTCATAAACTTAGGAAATATCTTTGTTGATCATTGAAACTTCATAAATTGGGACTGAATAAAATTTTGAAGCTGAGAATAGCCTCCTTTTCTTGTAGCCTACTTCATTAAAGCAGATCATTGGAATAAAAGCCAAGACAAATAGGCTAGTATCAGTGGAGAGGCACAGCTGGCATAAGCCTTTTTTCAGTAATGTAGAACATGATGTCAATTTCACTTGTTGATGGATAGTCTACTATCTATCCATCCATCTTGAGGCAGAACTAGGCTAGGTAAAACAAGGTAGACTGAATCTGTTGGTTTTTGAATTACTATCAAGTTGCCATCAATCTATGGCTAAATGGAGAAAAAGCCAGGACAGATAGAAAAATTTAAGAGAGATCACCTTCTAGAGAGAGAAGGACAGGAGGTAGGCACTTCAAAATACTGGTAAATATATGCCAAATCATATTATTGAGTTAGGAATAGAGTGAATGCACTATTCAATGCCTTTTTTTATGCTGATTACAAATATAATAATCATTTCTATTGGAAATGAATTTCAGCCCCCTCCCCCTATATATGCCAATTCAGGGTATAGCCTATATTTCAACATTAGGGGGGTGGGGTAAAGTTTAAACTTACCTCCCATTTACATCAGAAACAAAATTTGCCCCCCCCCCCTAATGTAGAAATATGTACCCTGAATTGAACATGTATAGGGGGGGGGGGCTGAAATTCATTTCCAATAGAGAAATGATTAGGGCCTATTATATTTGTAATCAGCATGAAAAAGGCATCAAATGGCGTATACACTTTATTCCCAACTCAATAATAAGATTTGATATATATTTATCAAAATACCTTCCTGGGACACACTTAAGCTGTAGATCCATCCCTGACAGTTTTTTTCATAACCTAAATGTTGTGGGGTATGACGTAGCCTACAGTTAGCCTAGTCACTTTTTTACGCTTATTCTACTATAATTACTCTATTATACTACCAAAAAACTTACTTTTTTCACAGTCAGATTTGGCTATCTTTTGTTGTTGTGTTGAGTTGAGTTGAGGTCACCTCACGTCTTCAAGTTCACAGGTAGGTTATTAATTTGAATAGTTTATTTACAGGGTTGCCGCCGGCCAATGTTGCCACTTGACTGATACCAAAAAGCGATGCTGGTCGATGAAAAAAACGGTATTTTTGCGTATCCTCTCCACCGAAACACGGTGTAATTTATGGTGTATTTTGATACCCGTAATGCACATACGTTTGCCACTAGTTTCAACAAAAACTTACTTTTTAAAAGCAATTAAATTCCTTGCTACTTTTCTAGCAATAGATACTATTCCTTATTATTTTTTAAGTGGTAGATTTTTTCATGAATTTTGAAAAAAATAAGGTAGAATAAAATGAAAAGAGACGTCCCCTAGATACCTACTTCATAAATAAAAAGGAGAAATAGTTCCCTAATGATAAATTCATATCTTTTCCCCACTTTCTGGCACTCTAACCTGTCCTTCATCATTAATAGCTCGTCCAGGCCGTCCGTTCTCTAGAAAATTGGAAGTAGGATAATCTACTCTTTTCTATTTTCAACTAGATTAAAAGTTTATTTATCAATTTGTGTTTCATTTTTGGCGCTTTCTCCAGAAATACCGTGTATACTGTCATTTTTGTCCTATTTTTTTTTTGGATCCTCTGATATACCGGCCTTGAAAACGAAAAAAAGAGACAAATGTACCAGTCTACACTTCCAGTCTTCCGCCACATCTTTTTTTTAAGAAAGTAGACAGTTTGATGCAGTCCACAAGACGAGAATGCTATATTTTAAGGTTTTTACTGGGTCAGCAAATATGCAAAACGACATTCTTGAACCAAATGCTCATTTTTTTCCCTCTTTTAATTTTAGATGCTTTGCGCTACAGAAGCAGTTTTTACACAACTTACTTTCTTAAAATATATTTCAAAAGAAATAATGTAAAGAATAATACAATCTGTAGTGATGCTTTTCTACAATTTTCAACTTTTCGAGCAAGCATACTATTTACTTGCTTAAAAAATTCCTCAGCATGGATTGGTTTTTGATTCGTCAGCATATTTTTACTCCTGCTCTCGCTCCAAAGCAAAAAGGTAGTTACACCCTTGTCTACATTAGTGCCCAAACATACGTTTTTGAAAATTTATTTCTTGACCCCCTTTTCTTTTACTCCCCTTTTTTTCGAAGCTTGACACCATCACCAGGACAAACCCCTGCTAAAATCGCTGATCGAAATCAAATGTTGAAGGTATTTGGATACATGAGAACTAGGCTTGAAAAGATTGCATCTAGCTTCATGTGCACTTACAGAGTTTGTGGTTACCTTAAGAAAATTTTTTTATACCAAAAGTAACTCTTGCAGCTTTTGTGGGAGAAATAATGTATAATGACCCAGAGATGTGGCATTGTCTGAAAAAAGAGATGGAAAAATAGAAAACGAAATGGCTAGCAAAAGAGCGTTACTATGATTACGATTAGATTTTAATGAAAATTATCATAATAAAGATACTACAACGTTAAAGGGAATCATTCGTATAGGCAGACAAAGGTTATTCGGTATCAGACAGCTTGGTCATGCTCGTCAAGACCTACATTGGTAACACCATACAAAACATTTTGATTCACAGCAGTGCTGTTACTTGAGGTTGTTTTACCGTTCACTTGAAGTAAACGTTTAACAAGTCCCAGTTATAGCTCCCCCTGTCATGGCTTAACCTACCTTTTTGCTGACGGTTCAGACTTTATTCCGCTTTCCGCTAATGTCAGCGACAGAGTTAGCAAATGAATTAGCTGACGTTTTATTGAACTAAGATGAGTTTGCTGATGTATTATTGAACTAAGATGATCTTGCTTGTCAGTTTTGGCTCCCTCTAAAAACAATAAAGGTGCTCAGCACTGACATTTGATATTGGAAAGGAAAAAAGTATTGAATCAATTCTTAAACATTTGGAAACATTACTGCTCCAGCGAAAGATTTTAGTGTACGAATAAGGCACCAATACACAACTATGTCAATTTGTCTAAATTTCCTTGTCTAAATTGTTGAAATCGGAGATTTTACAAAAAGAGTAATGGGAAGGGATATGGCCAAATTTAGATTAAATGATGCTAAGGACCACCACAATTGTATCCACAAGGGAACTTGGCAATCCACGCGCTAGGGTCAACCGCCGTGTCAAATTTTCAGGGAATTTAGTATGGTGTACGTTGAAATTGGAGATTTTACAACAAGAATAACGGGAAGTGATGAGGCCAAATCTAGATTAAATGATGCCAAGAACCACCACAATTGTCTCTGAATGGGAACTTGGGAATCCACGCACTAGGGTCAACCACCAGGTCAAACTTCTAGGTAATTCAGTATGGTGTACGTTATCAACAAGAAGATTAAATGGAGCATTTTTCGCTTGCTGACACTTTTTTTTTCATGCTATAAAATAGAGGAGACTATGAAATTGAATCTTTGTTTTCTCCGCAAGAATGGAGCTCGCATGTTACCATTGCAATAATAAAATCCCCTCCTAACTAGTTCAGGCTGAATATGATCATTTTCGTGTTAAAATAGGAAAGTAAAACCTTTTATTGTAAAGTCTCTCCGTTCATCAAACCCAACACTACCATACTTTTTTCTATGGGGATAACTAAAGGACAAAGACCTGTAGCATTGACATCATTGAGAAAGCCATATGAACGGAGTACCCAGCAAAGTACGATTTGGAATTCTCAGGCATATTCCTGCCTCATATTATTCTATCCACCCCCTTTCTAGGTTTAAAAAGTATCTGTTTAGTATCTTCACAAATGTACCCATTTTAGGTTTTTTTTCTTTAAACCAAAAACAGAAATCGGAAAACAATAAAATTACCCCAAAGGACTTTGAAAAGTCCCTTTATCCACCCATCTTATTTAATCACCTTTATCCACCTAAAGTACCTTATTTAAGAGCCTGTATCCTCTTAATAAAAGTACCTTTATTAGTTTTATCCACCACACTTATTTAAGTAAACATTTTCTATTTAGATTAACCCGAGATAACTAGACAGCAATCTTTCCTTCTAAAATTAACGAGAGTACTCTTATATTCTCTAGGCAAAAAAGAAATGAATTTATATACACAATTACAAATCGGGGATATATTAAAAAATTAATTGGGTGCAATTTTACGTTGTATTTCAAAAGAGTAGATTCAATTATTCATTAAGCATTGTTCATTGCAGGTTTTTATTGTAAACTACAAACTAGTAGACTTTTTGCTAGTAAAATGTTCTCGCGCATAACTGACATTTCCTTGGTTTATCACCAGTATGTACTCCTTCGGTGCTTGCTCAATGAGCAAGAATCAGAAAAGCTCTTCTCAAATATATCACATCTATAAAGTTTCTCACCTGCATGCAATCTTTGATGTGTATCAAAATGGTCTGCTCAAGAAAAGCTCTTCTTACATAAATAACCCTTGAATCGTTTCCTCACCTGTGTGCAGTCTTTGATGTCTATTTTTTCCTGTATGAATTCTTTGATGTGATTCCAATAGTGAATGGAAGACAAATTCTTATCGTGTATATTGCACTCATGGTCTTTTGTATACTTTTTCATATACAAGCGACTAATACAAATTGAAGTTTCATAAGTGTATTGTATTTCTTGATGAAGTGTCTTTAGCTCCTAAAGTAAAATAAATAGAAAGGAAATACAAAAACCTAAAAGCTGTTCTAAATAATGAGATTCTCAATAAAAATCCTCCGATTTAATGGCATGCATGCGCAAAAAAATCAAACATAGGAAAAATAATACGAAATGAAATGTTAGCAGAAAGAGAGGCCTGTGGCACGCGGGAGGCTAGTATATATTTGATTGTCTAATTAAGCATTAGCAGAATCATTATGTTACTCTTTAGTTTTAAGTCAAGAGGTGTCAAATAAGCAATTCTATTGAATTAAAAATTCAGGTGTGAATTAATTTCTTCCTTCCTGTTAATGCATCAAAGAATCATTTATCTAGGATTTGTTTTCTTCTGGGACTCGTTGTGATACTCACTGTTGCGAGTCTTCAAACCTTAGATTTATAGTCACAGATCTAGTTTCCGCTTCATTTTTGGATGCACTATTATCTCAGACTTTCTTCCATACCTTCTACTTTAGCTGTTCACATCTATTCAAAATCATGTGCAATTCACATGACAGCAACGATACCAAGCAAACGGCTTTCCCAGCCTTTCCCCAGTCGTTATATTCTTGCTTTAACTGCCGTGTTATATAATTCAGTAACAACCAGAAATGATCCAATGCCTATACCCTCTGAAAAATTTAGATTATACATTGAAATTTTGATCGTTTTGTTCTTTTGTTTTCAAGTCATAGGGTGGCAAATAAGCAATTACAGTTGAATAAGAAATTCCGACAAGTACTAAATTCCTCATTCCTGTTTATCCGTTACAGACGCTAAAATAGCATGTCCCTTATTCCATTGTAATTTCTGAAAAATTTAAACTATGCAATATAATTATTATCCTCTTATTCTGTAGTTTTAGGTCTTATTTTTGTTTGTAACTCATTTCGATATGTTGTCGTTTCTTGTTCCATGCCTATTTCCTCAGCTGTCCAGAGTAATTTATCATCTTGTGTAATTTACCATGTGTTAAAAAAATGTACATAAATGTAACATCACTCAAATGATTTTTTCTTCTGGTATGAATTCAATTCCTCTTTCCAATTAATCCTTCACAGGCACCAAAATAACTTCATTTCACTCCAGGGTGGTTAAGAAATTCAAGCAAGGATTTATTTTCTCCTTACTATGTAACGTTACATATGTTAAAAATGATACATCTTCATTATAGGGTGAAACTATAGGCAATTTCAACGGAATTCAGTAATTTTAGAGTAAATTCATTTCATTCTTTCTGTTTTATCCCTCACAGAGACGCACACTAAAATAATGCGTTCATTTATTACATTGTACTTTTGCCTTATCGTCTAACAGCATATTTCACTGTGTCACGCATTTCTTTGCAAGTCAATGTATGTTTTGTTGTTTCTTCTTCCATCCCTTTTGCTTTAGCTGTTCAGTGTCATTTTTCGTATTGTGTGATTTTACATACGCCATAGATACTAGTAAATGATACACTCACCTCCTGGGAAAAATGTACTTATGCTTTGTAATTTTATGAAAACGTAAATTACAGGAAAATTTATATTACAGGAATATTGAGATTGGAAAATAATCATTATGATGTAATTTATGCTCTTGAAGTGTATATAAATAGGAACTCACTCATATAATTTTTTTTTCAGAATTAAGGCTCTAAATGAAACTTATCAAACTCGTTAACTATCTAGATCGATTTTTGTTCAGAGCCAGAAAATCCCAGAGTGCTAATTAAAAAAAATCAGATTTATTTAAAAAAAATTACAAATAGTTGCTCGCATTACAAATATTTAAAATGTTACAAATCTTTTTACATCGTAATTATTAAAATAACAAATATTAGAAAAATATACAAATACAGAGTTCTCATCAAATCTAAAAGCTTAATTCCCCTAGCACAAAAATTTACAAGCTCATCAAACTTTAGTTCTTTAATGGATAGAGAGAGAATAGTGACAGGGTTCCAGGCTCAAGCAGGCCCATACGGACAACTCCTTCCTTCCAATTGTTCAACGGCGCAAGAAGAAGATTTAACAGCGTATCCCTCTTTTGGCGACCAAGTGCCCCAATTTTGTTTCTAGGCAAGAGTCCTGGATGTTTCAATTAATCGGAGTAGGGTCGGGATAATACACAAGTTTCAAATAATATTTGGAGTACCTTGCACCTGTACAATCTTGTCAGCTGTTTCTACTACGGAGCCCTATGACGTCACGGCAGCCATAGGAAATAGTATTGGATTTCTATGACAGCCCTCTGACTTCACGGTACACACCCCGTTTCAAGCGCATGTTTTGTCAGGGTACACACCCGTTTGTATTTCTGTGAAACACTCCTTTGTATTTCAAGCGCAAGCCCTGTTTCTAGGCAAAATTCCCCCATATCTCGACGCTTATACATGTCCAAATATGTCTCCTAGTTAGCAACACTCCCCCGCGATGCTTTTCTATTAAAAGTCTAAGAGGGGATTATCCAGGGTTTTTCCCCTCAAGATCCCTGGGTGTGTTAGAAACTCTATAAATACCCAGGATGGGAACAATTTCTCATCAGTCTCATATAACTAGTTGAAGACGGAACAATAGAAGTTTATTCCTTTTTTACTCAAAATATTGCTTTTCTCCGATAATGTTTAGAGACGCTAGTTAAAACCTTGCATTTATCAAATGTGTCAACCTTGTCAAACCTTGGCTCTTTTGCTTTAATGCTCTGCATCTCTAGGCATTTATTAAATCATTTTTTATATAAATAGTAAAAACAGGAACATTATTTGTCGTCCCCCTCCCCTTTAATAGGGTCACGTGCAAGCCTAGGCTACATAAAAATTATTGTCTAGCATTTTTTTATCCTATAGTGTTCGATTTATTTTAAATTTTTAAAGCTTGAGAAATCTGTGTATAAAGGAATGATTGCTATTGCTTATTATTTGGCAAATTGATTTCTTAGCCTACTTTTTGCTTTCATGAAAAGCATTGACCTATTTAAAAGCTGAAGATGCTTTCTGGACAATGGTTAAAATGTTAATAGCAAAAAAGGATCCTGTTTTCTGTCACTGTTGTAGAGGGTTTCCAGAAGGGAGTATTGTTTTTATACTAAATTTGTTTTCTTCTGTAGAAGGGGGAACGCTATTTTCTACATAATCCTGTCTTCTTTTCTAAAATTTCCCCTCTCTCCCCCCATCCAAAGGAGAGAGCTAGGGGCACCGACCCAACTCCAGTGCTAAGGTTAGAGATGGTTGGCTCTTCCACGTCCCCAAAACCTCGCACGAGAAATGCAGTCTCATCTATGCACCCTCATGATGTCCCAGTGCCATCTGCACGACCTGTGAGACATATGCGAGTCCCTTTCCATCGAGCCTCCATGCTGCCAGGTCAAGTTAGAGTCCCGAATACACAAGCCCTTTACGTCGCTGGCCCGGCTGCGAAAGATCGTGATGGAAATGATATGACCCATTTGAGCCCCGGTCATACAGCAGGGCTTTCAGTGCAAGATGCAATGCATGGCCCCTCTAGGCAAGCCGTAGGCCAAACATTGGCTCCTTGTCATGTAGTATCTGACCCATCAATTCCTCATCAGGTGTATGTGCACTCTCGTCAAGTGTCTCCGTGAAGTCTCGAGCCTTCCATGCAAGATACAATGGTTGGCAATTCCAGGCAAGTCCATAGACCCACCAATGGCTCCTGTCGTGTAATGTCCAAGCCTCCAGCTTCTTTTTTTTTTTTTCAAATGTTAGATCAAATTCAAGACGTGAGTAATTTTTTTAAAGCTATTTTTTACCTGTCTGTGACCTTCTACTCTTTAGTTTTGTCTTTTCACTTTTTTTTATTAACCAGGACCAAGTTATAGAAATATCTAAACAAAACTATTTTTCAAACTTTTTCATCGACATTTTTTTATTCAACCTAATAATAACGTCTTTTTGGTTAATTTTTACCTGTCAGAGAGCCTTTTACTCTTTAGTTTTTGTCTTTTTTACTAGTTTCTTATCAACTTGATAATGATGTGTTTTATATTCTCATTTTTATGTTTGCATTTTTTTTTCACTCAGCCTATTATAACGTCTTTCTGCTAATTTTTTAACTGTCAGAGCCTTTTACTCTTTAGCTTTGTCTGTCGCCAGTTTCTTATCAAACTTAATAATCATGTCTTTTATATCAGCCTACTAATGGCATTTTGTCGCCATTTTCTAAATTATTTCTCTCTTTTGAGTGCCTACTCACTACTTTTCAGCTTATTTACCCCACCCCTTTACTTTAATAGACTCAGACCCCCTCAGAAATAGCTAAAAATAATGCCATTTTCAGGATTTGAAGGGTACTTTTACGCTAATAAGTGCTTACTCGTTAGTTTCATCAAATATTTATGGCTTTTACCTAAAATATTAAAAGTCTAACTTATATGTCCCTCCTCCATCCTTAGTTTTAAAGGACTCTCAATAAGCTCTTTTCAACTTTTTTAGGCCAATTTTTCACTTGTCAGAGACATTAAAAGGTTTTACTCTAAATTCTATTATTCATTTAAGAGCGTACTCACTTTATATTTTACCTTTTCGATAGAATATTGAAGGTCTACCCCTTCCCCTTAATTTTAAAGATACCAGTCCCCCCAGAGATAATGCATTCTTTTATATTCTTAGCCTACTAAAGGCATTTTTTCCTTATTTTTCCAAACTAATAATGTTATCTTTTCGCTTTTTTCCACGCGGTCAGAACACTGAAGGAACAAGTTATATGCTATTACACTTCAAAAGACCTAGCTAACAGTAGTGTTTTTCGCTAAGAAGGTTATTTCAGATTTCCTAATAATGGGATATATATCAGAAGGCCCACCTGGGGGACATTGATTTTCAGGAAATAGCTAAGAACATGACTCGAAGAGTATAGGGATATATGGTTCCCTGTTGGTTCCATTCTTACCAAAATTTTTTTCCTTTTTCAGAAGGCTTTCGACCAACTGAGCAATATATTGATTGAGCTCCTTGAAGCTACACCAGCGGAGGACACTGTAAGGACTATGAATGTACATGATGCAAACCCCCTTCGGTAAGTTTCCCATGACTCTTTAAAAAAACATAAGCTTTAAATTTCTTAACATCTAGTAAGGAGGTTCAAGCTTTCAATACAACCACAAGAGCTCTTTTAGAACCTTGTAACATTTATAGCAGTAGTGTGGTCATAGAGGGTTCCTTTGAATACTGCATAATACAATGATACATTCCAATGAGTATGGGGTTTTATGAGTCCAAGGGGGCAGTGTACCCATAATACAATGATATTTTCAACGAGTAGTGAGGGTATAAGAGTTCAATGGGTCTGGAACCCTTCTATGCTCATTCTATATTCATTCTCTTTTTCATAGGGCATTACCTTCCAGGAAGCTAAATATGCTCTTATTATTCTTCTAGGGTCACGTACCGTCATCTCAAGGGACATACAACCTCTACAAGGGTATTGAGAAATTTATGAAAATTGAGCAGTTGAAGGAGAGTATTGAACACAAGGGAAAGTTTTAGTGCAGGGTTAGTCAGGACAGTGTGGCTCCCACTATGTTTAATTGAGACAGTTTTGTGCGGGGTCTCGGCCTTGATATAGACTATGAATGGGTAGATGAAGTGCAACCTAGTGAGGTCAGACAACGCCCACCCCACACAGTGACTTAGGGGAGCAAAGTGGAAATGGATCTTCCCCATGTATTGCCACAATTGTTATTTATCAATACCGCTTTGCGCAACATTTTCGTATAATAGGACTGAGTTTGGAGATCCATTCATTTCCTAACAGGTGGTAGTATTCACACACGGATCCTAAGGACATCGCACACTCCTATGTCAACATAATTCGGAAACTTCTCGAAAACCATATGCGGGAGGTTGGAGGACTGGATTTCCATTAAAGAATCCATCGCGTTTTAAAATTATTTTTTAATACAAGTTCGGCGGGTGTTTTTGCGCGAGCATCAAAAAATTTCATATCATAAGAATGGTGCCTTTTCAATCAATTATTCAAAGGAAGAGGGTAAAATCTACATTAGTTTCACCCATCGACAATGAATAGGTTATTCTCAACGATAATCTAAGAGACGTTCTTAGTTTTAAACATAATGTAATCCGTGGTAAAAGTGCAGGAAACGCTAGTGGCATGAATAGAGAGTTCATTTTTGCAGAGTATCCACCAGCCTTCTCTTCAGACAGTTGTTAATATTTGTTTACGCCTCTTTGTCGAGAGGTCAAGAGTTGGGTGAATACCAATCCCCCTCCTACGTGTTTTCTTGAACGAAAAACATCTAATAACCACTTTCATCATGCGATACACTACGTATTTGGAGGTTTGTGGAGTTAACTTTAAGAAGTGAATTGGGTGATTATCTAGCAATAAAAAAAGGTTTGGCTGTAATTACATGTCATTTTCGATCCATTCAGTGAAAAGGCTAATAGAACCAGTTTTTTATGTCCTGATATTGATTGCTTATGTTGCTAATCTTGGGACCACCCTTTTTTTGGGACCACTGGCAGGCTGGCCATGGATGGACTGTTATAGGGTTCGTTCGTCAATATCCGAATCCAGTCTCGGCAGTTGGTTTGCTAGGCTGTTACGTTCTGCATTCTGGAAAGGATATTCTTGGAGAGCGATTGAAACTAAGCGAAAAAAGGTTTTCTAAACAGGGGGTTCAAAAGAGCCCATCACTCATCAGTCTCAAGTCAGCCCGGAAGCGTAAATCATCAAAGAAAATAAAAATATCCAAAAAGGATTTCTTTTCCTAGAAAAATAGCATATCTACTACATAAAAATTCTCACCCTTCAGTCACCTCTCATCTAAATCTTTCAATGTGGAGAAGGTAGATTTTTCAGCGTAAACCATGGATACTATAAAAAAATGTTACCGCAACAAACCGCTCTCTCTGAAAAATGTTCATTTTCAAATTTATTCCCAATGAAGATTACTTCATAGATTTTGATTCGACATTTATAGATTTAAATATCATTGTTAAAAAAGTTTAACAATGAAAAACCAGGTGCAGCCGAGGGGTTGTCGAGGGGTTGTCCTACGAAAATGTGTACTACACAATTTATTTCAACAAATATTGTCTACATAATGGAAAAATTGGATAGCAAGAGCAATAATCTTTCAAATTATACAAGTTATATACAGTCCATGTTTTATGACTCCAATGTCTTATAACAGTTGAGGGGACAAGCACTGAGTTATGAATATAAAACAGATACTGATACTACCAATATTCTTGGAGATGCGACAACTAAAGACTTACATTTTTTTGGGAAACTAAATCATGAACTATTTAATATACCTCAACGGCTGCCTCCCAATGTAAAGATTGATATACAACTCGCACTGTCCAAATATATTATGCAAGAGTAACTGGACGCTGCAACCGATGTAATAGTTTTCTTTCACGTCGGCATAATTCATATACGAAACAAAACGTTTATGAGTTCTGTTGCTTTGGTAATTGAAAAATTAAGAGCCTCTGGAAATAATATCATATTGCTCGTTGCCTCATACAATCACGAATCAACGCCATATTGCTACAGGTATGCGTACCTACAACCATTTATAATGGCGATTTGTCATTTTATCATTGTTATGGCGAAATTCCTTCAAAAATTGGCATTAGCTTTTGCAAAAAGCACTAGCGTTGTGGGTGTCATGGACACATTCCCCGCATGAATTTTAAACTGTTTAGACTTTCCTCGCTTGTATGTAAACTAAATGGAATTCCACTCCACAATTTTGATATCCTTTGATAAAACCTACAGGAACCCTTTATGAATTGACAATGCAATCCCTAGATCGAGATTCTCAATTATTCGAAATAGTATAAGTGAAGAAATATTTGAGAAAACTCATGGAATCAATATATTGGATTTGTCCAGTACTCAAGATATGAGTATTGTCCAGACGAGGAATGTGCGGTTAGAGTGTACCTTTGCCAAACCATTGGAGGGAAATTATTGCATTAATCTCTCTAAATCATATGAAACCTATTGAGAAATCACCCCTGACGGCAGTATTTTATTAGACTTGGGGTGCCATGAACACGAAACAAATAATCAGTGTTTTTCAATATGGACCCATACATGTCCAAATATAAATCCTAATGCATACCTTCAGATTTCCTGGACCATGTTCAACATGTTGAAAATGCCATTATTATTGTTAATAGCGGTCCATCAACGGTAAAGTCGGGGCATTGGTTATGTATCTTTCAACAAGCGAGAAATATTGAATTTTTTTTAATCCACTTGGCCTATCGTATACATTCTATAACACCTCACATTAAAAATTTGCTTGAGCAGAGTGGAAAATCTATTATTCAAAATCGGAAGCGGGTACAAGATTTCTATAACCACAAAAAGCCGAAAAGCCCTATTATATTTAATTTTCCGAAGTCGTGCATATACTTACATGTAATTCCTCAAGATTTATGGTGACAAAACCCTTGATTGAACGACTTTTTACTTGAAAATGACTCTTTCTTCTACCTCTGTAATATAAGTTTCGGTGCCCTAAAAAAGTGAAATGCTTTAAAAATGTATGTAATTTTTTTATTAGTAAAATTTGTATATTACAAACACTGTGTCCCTTTTAGATTTCTTCTTCTAAGTATAGGTTAATCGTCAGAAACGGTAAGTGGTAACAGCTCATCAGGATCTTTCTTTTCTGTATTCATATTGACTTTTGCAAAAGTAAGGATCCACTCTTTTTTCTACAATATAGTGTAACTTCATTTTTATTAAATCTCTTTGTAAAGTCAATAATACTACTGATTGATTCATTTTTCTATAAAATTCACATCGCCTTGTTTCAATTTGCTTATTTGAAGCAATGTCATATATAAAATTCTCATATGAAGGAATCTCCTTCTATAACAGCATAATAAAAGTCTGTAGGTTTATAATCAAAAAGTAGTTCAGTATCTTCACAAGAGGCGTCGTTGAAAAACCAGACTCTTTTATTATTCTCCTCCACACACTGTATTGAAGCGTGCAGTAGACCTGGTTAAGTGGTAACTCTCTTCCTTCCAAAACAATTAAAGCAAAGTAGCACTCTTCAAGACGGTAAAACCAGGACTCTTTTATAATTCCACAATTGGAAAAGCGTAGAACCTGGTTCTTTCTTCCCAAAACAATTTAAAAGAGCCACGACGAGTCCATCCCTCAAAAATATAAACTGAACTCAGGTTTAGGGTTTTCCGCAATCATGCCAGGGTAAGTATTTTCCCATTAAAACACATTAATCATAGTGACAATTGGAAAATAGGAATCCTCTATTATGCGAGTCACAAATTTCTTTAAGACAGGAATTACAGTCTTTTATTTGTACTGGGCATATCCTTTTATGCAATTTACATGGATTGCATAATTTACACTTTCCATTATAGTCAGCAAAAGTACAAATTCTCACAGGATGACCAACTGCCCAAAGCATACAAACACAACGGGCATGTGTAAAACGATTTTTCGATGTTGACTGCTCCACTTCCTAAAAGAAACTGACTCTCGAATAATAAAAATGTCTCCTAGGAGCGTAACAAAATGGCCATCTAAGTAGTGGTTAAGAGCTAAACCACAATATCATTTTGTTTTGTCTCGATTTATTATCTCTAAAAATGGAGTAAGAGCTTGGGAGTATGATGATAAAGTTTGATACAATTGTCCAAAGATTGGGATCAGTTTCCCATTATATCGTTAAGCATTTCTCGAGAAAATATTTTCCGCTGAAGAAATAATTCCAGAAAGTCATCATCTAAAATTAACCACTTTTCCAATTTTACTAGATTTCGTAAGATTTTCTGTTTCTCAAATCCCACCTCAGCCATTTTAACACTCATCACTACCAATACAAGACTTACCGCTTTCCATAAATTGTTCTCTTCAATATATTTCGCCAGCGCATTCAATCTATCTTGTAGTCTCGGTATATGCACTATATTCACCTTTTGCCACAAAGGGTAATTTTTCTTCCGACTTGAACTTGCTTAATGTTATAACATATCCAACATACATCTTATCTCATTCTAGGGTTAGTTAGACCGGGAACCCCTTGTAATTTTCCACTGCCACCTTAGGCAATCTAGGTCCCGTGTCATCAACAAATTTCAATATCCAGTAATTTATATGAATCCTTTCAATATTGACTGCTCCACTTTCCAGAAAAGAAACTGACTATCGATCAAAATATACGGCTTTCTACCACCTGGAAATTCGTATAGACATGTATAGGGGAGAAACACCTGGGGATTTTGCCTGAAACAGGGCTTGCGCTTGAAAAAAACACAGGGGTGTGACACAGAAATACAAAGGGGTTTGTACCATGACATCAGAGGGCTGTCATAGAAAATACAATACCCTTTTTTGGCACAAAATTTAAAATTTGAAAAGACGTGGCTAAAATCACTTGGATTTCAGGTTTTCTCCTGGCATAACCAGCAACACTTTAAGCAAACCTACCGTACTGGTTTCTGCCTGCCTTTTTGCCTGCCTACCATTGGTACAGGCAGGCATACTTAGCAACCCAACCGCTTCCCTAGGGTGTTAAGAGGGGACTCACCGAGGTGAAGACCTATGCCAATTTTAACTTGTAAATTGCCTACAGTAATCAATCCTTGGGTTAAAGCCACGCTACTGTTAATGCTTGATGTCTTGTGCTGATTGCTTTATATTCTTCAGATTTCAAAATCCCCTGCTTTGCTATTTGAAATTTGATACTAGATTGCGGACTGTATCCTGCCTTATAGCCAAACTGTCCTTATACACTGCTTACTCTGTTCTTGTTTTGTTGTTTACATCAGGTAAGAAATGAAAGGTCAACTCAAGCCACCTCGTGAACTAAGGTCAGACAGCTCATAGTTTGCCAGGTGTGTGCATTTTGAGCCATTTGGGGGATTGGGCGCTTTTTTGAGGTGACTGCGCATTGAATTTTTCAAATTGGCGCATTGCGCCGATTTTGCGCATGTCAAAACAATCGGCGCAAATTGGGCGCATTTTGCCTTCACAATAGCGATGACAAAACTCAAAACTCTTAAAGTCTAGTCTTTACTGACAACTTCTACTGACAGATATTCAGGAATCTGTCAATAAAGACAGATAGGATTTTCAGAACCCCGTAGGGATTTTCATATCGCATTCCAGGCTCCATGACGAAACTTTAAATTATCAAAGCGGAGCTAAAAATGACATTTTTGGAGAGATGTGACCTGCAAGGAAATCATGATCGCTTTTCTTGTGTTCTTCATTAGAAAATCCCATCTATTAGTTATGTTTTGTCAAAATGCGTTTTTTTTTTTTTTTGTTTCCCCCCCCCCCTTTTTTTACTGCCCCCCCCCCCCATTTATTTTAATTTGCACGTTTTTGTATAACTTATCTATATTGCAAGACCAGTTATACTGAGTACCTATTTCTTTTTTTTTTTTTTTTTCAGTTCTTTCTTTTTTTTCTATTTCTTTTTTCACAATTTCTACTGATGATAGAGAATAATTCAGCATATCAGCCAAAAAGTAATGTAAAATACCACCTTACATATTGGCTAAGTATTTTCTTTGTTAGATCTTTTTTAATTCTCCTCTCGCTTTTATTTAATTCTCTGACATACCAGAGAACTGAGGAAAATATCTTTCTTGTCAAAAGCCAGAGACTGAGAGCCGGAAATTTCGACCACAAAAGAGCATGTAATCAGTCAGAAAATGCTTCACTGTTTCAGATGTCGGAATCTGGTGCCGAAATCTGTCATTGAAGACTGAATCCTACCTAAACAATTTTGAGTTTCTAGTATTCTGAAAGACAAAATTCACACAAGACAATTTTTGCACCTAATATCTGGTAACGCTGTCCTCGGCTGATTTTTTTTTTTTTTCATTCCCTGCAAGATTTATTTTCCCCTGAATTTCGAACCATAAAAAAAATTATGACAAAAATGCGCCAACAGCGCATTTTCGCTTCCCGTGGTGTGCACTTTTTTTTAATGTCAAAACACCTGTGCATCACTGAGACAGCTCACTCCTATTCTCTGATCAGAATCTGTTTCTGAGCTACTACTCATGTCCACTAACCACATAAATAGTATAAAAGTCAAACATAAAATGCTAGCAGATTCACTGCAACCTGACAACCTTAAATCTTCAGCGAAAAGGTTGTATCTTGATGACCTCATATTGGCTAAGATCCTCTTCTCAGGTAGATGAGGCGGTGATTAAATGAAAGAGGACAGACATTCGATGCAACGTGATGTCACTATCTCTTCAGATAAGCTAGATGGCAATCAAGCAGAATGTGTATGCTGGCCTCAACCAACATCTTGGTAGACTATTGGATAAAAACCCGATTGAAAGCTATAACAGACGCATATTTTTTCTATTGAATCTTCTTTTCACACAGTTTTACGGTTTCTGTGAATAACCTGTGGCTAATTTGGAAGACATAGCAGTTGAGGACTTTAGTTTAACAAACTAGAAGAGATTGGAATACCATGGGTGGTATCTATTGTTGTGTTACAGTGAAGATCTAGTGACTGTCCCACTAGCACCAGAGAAAGATCTAGGCTGTAACCAAAAATGATCCAGCAAATAGAGGTTTGTTTTGAAAGTGCTAGCTGGTAGCTTTTTCAATCCCAATTTATGAAGGTTTCAGAGATCCAAAAATACACTTCCTGAATTTTAGAAAAAAACATTTATAGGCAATAGAATAAAATTTCTACTCAAATAACAGGAATTGCATTTTTAGAACTAAAACCAGAGAGAAATAAACTGATAGGCTAACTGAAAATTAAGGTAAAATATTGTTTTGTCAAAATTTCAACTATGTATAGTCCAGTTGGAAAATCTTTAAGACTTATAAATAAGAACAGCATTAATATGGAAGCTTTTCAATACATTCCTGAGTATGTTTTTGGCTCTGGATTCATTTTTCTCTACCCTAATCCTTTTCAAAAGATAGCAAAAAGTAGCTATGCTAGAATTTTACCCACATATGTAGATAAACTTATATATTTCCCATCTATTACCTCAGTGCTTATCTCTTTTTTCCATTCATGTGTCTCTAAATTGTATCGGCTAGCTAGACTATCAGAGGCAGAACGCTGTAGCGTTTTCCTATAGTAAAGCCATACGGCTTCCAATGTTTTATTATTTATTTATTATTATTTTTTTCCCAGAGCACTTTATATGGAAGGGGTCGTTGTAAAAACGTTCAAGAGAAGCTCCTTCGATTGAAATTGAGAGTTCTAGTGACCCTTTAAAAAAAGTCGAAAATAATTGAAGGGCAATAGCCCCCCTCCCCCCCCCCCCCCACGACCCATCATTCCCCCCAAACACATCAATACTAAAATTTTGAGATAGCCATTTTGTTTCAGCGTAGTTGAAATCCAGATAGAAAAATATGTTTTTTTGAGGAGGCACACTCCCCCACATCCCTCAGGGCAAGGGCTTTAAGTTATGCCCTGGGGGCATGTAAAAGGTTTTATAGAAGGCGTTGGTCGTAGAAACTTCAGAACAGGCTCATTCATTTGAAATTCAAAGGGCTAGTGGCCGCTTTTTAATAGTCGAAAGTGATTGGAGGGTAACTAGCCCCCCCCCCACACCCATCATTTCCCCAAAAACAGCCAGTCAAAATTTTGAGATAGCCATTTTTGTTCAGCATAGTTGATTTTCCCAGATAGAAAATATGCTTTTGAGGAGGACTCACCCCACAGCCCTCAGGGCAAGGGTTTGGAGTTATGCCCTGGGGGCAATAATACGGTTTTACAGAAGGCGTTTGTCGTAGAAACTTCAAAAAGGCTCATGTCATTGAAATTTAAAAAGGTAGTGCAGTTTTTTACAGTCGAAAGTGATTGGAAGG
>CM051269.1:11898776-11926276 GCA_027921565.1 Artemia sinica
TAGCTCTAATATAAAACTATGATGCCATTCATTATTTATCTAGTAGGGTTTCAGACAAGGTAGTTCTAATGATATACTTTTGTTTTGATCTGACTCTATTTTTAGGAGTTTTGGGTTTTTATATTTCTTAGCATTGGACTGATCGTCTCTTACTAGGTCGCTAGCTACTGTTGCAACCCAAATTCACATATATATTTATTTATGAGAGGCAGCCTGGCCGAGTGGTCCAAGGCAGTGGTGTTAGCCACCAGTCTCTTCGGAGGCGTGGGTTCAAATCTTACCGCTGGTATGCGATTATGTTTGAAAGACTGCAGTGTGAAAAGACATCGAAAATGCAGTTTTTGGTGGAAAAATTTATTCTCTTTTAGAAATAATTTATTTTAGTTACTATAGATTTTTAACCCAATTAATTTCCTTTAAAATGAGCTATTGAACAACCCTCTACGATGTTCCAGTGCCAAGCTATCTCTGGATACAAAAGAAAAAAAGAAAAAAAAAAGAAAAAAATATCCCGTTTAGGCAGAATGTTGTAGTAGCTGCCACTTTTCTTGATTTTCAAGCCAATATATTTCCCTTGCTGTTCAAGCCAAGGGACAGAAAGTTTCCTATACAGGGGTTTCGGACAAGGCGGTTCTAATGGTGTACTTTTTGTTTTGATCTGACTCCTCTGTTAGGAACTATGGGTTTTTATATTTCTTAACATTGGACGTGATCGTCTCTTACTAGGTTGCTAGCTACCGCTGCAAACCGGAAAAATCCCATTAATTTCCTTTAAAATGAGCAATTGAACAACTCTCTACGATGTTCCAGTGCCAAGCTATCTGTGGAATTAATAACCTATACTATAATTAAGTGGCGTATAAAATTTAGTATAGGCAAGAGGTCGTTCTTTATTATAATAAAACTAATTTTAAAATTTTAAGGTATTTTTCTAGCTTGAATTGAAAGATAGCTTGAATGTAATAGGAAATATTAGATATCACTGTGGATATATGGAGTTTCAGCTTTATTCGATGATCGACCCTTTATGTACTAAAACTTTACTAACCTATACTATAGGTAAGTGGCCTATAGAATTTATTATAGGCAAGCGGTCGATTTTTATTATAAATTCTTTTGATGTATCCATTGGTATCAAACTTACCGTTTTTTTTAGAATTTCGGTTACTGTTGAGACGAGTCACTCTTACTATACAGTTCGTTACCACAAACTGTATGATTTCATACTGGGTAATCATTTTTGTCACTATACGTAATATTCACTCAGTTATCCGAGGCAGCTTGGCCGAGCGGTCTAAGACGTTGGATTTAGCCACCAGTATGTTCCGAGGCGTCGGTTCAAATCCTAACGCTGCCAGTATTTCATACCAAAGCAAACAAAGTACTTGTTTTAGTCTTAAATTATAATTTTATTTTAGTTACTATGGGCTGAAGTTCGTTCTTTACTGTAATCTAATGATATACTTTTGTTTTGATCTGACTCTATTTTTAGGAGTTTTGGGTTTTTATATTTCTTAGCATTGGACTGATCGTCTCTTACTAGGTTGCTAGCTACTGCTGCAACCCAAATTCACATATATATTTATTTATGAGAGGCAGCCTGGCCGAGTGGTCCAAGGCACTGGTGTTAGCCACCAGTCTCTTCGGAGGCGTGGGTTCAAATCTTACCGCTGGTATGCGATTATGTTTGAAAGACTGCAGTGTGAAAAGACATCGAAAATGCAGTTTTTGGTGAAAAAATTTATTCTATTTTAGAAATAATTTATTTTAGTTACTATAGATTTTTAACCCAATTAATTTCCTTTAAAATGAGCTATTGAACAACCCTCTACGATGTTCCAGTGCCAAGCTATCTCTGGATACAAAAGAAAAGAGAAAAAAAAAATTTGCTACTTACTTACAATTTTTGACAATTTCTTAAATGAAATTTCTGCATTGTGTATACAAGAGGTGACCTCAAGAATGAGTGTGTTACCTATTTACAATTCCTTCATAATTTGTTGAATGAAATTCCAGTATTGTGCATCCAATAGGTGAAAACAATAAAGACTTTATTACTTACTTGCGATTTTATTATGATTTCTTGAATTAAATATCTGTATTGTGTCCAGGAAGCGAATTCAAGAAAGCTATTGTTACTTACTTACAATTTCTTCATAATTTAATGAAATGAATAAAACTATTCTAAAGAATAAAGACTGGTTAAGCTTAAAGATATTTATTGCTTAAACGTATTAACATATTTTTGAAAGAATTTGCTACTTACTTACAATTTTTGATAATTTCTTAAATGAAATTTCCGCATTGTGTATCCATGAGGTAACTTCAAGAAAGAGTTTGTTGCTTACTTAGAATTTCGTCATAATTTCTTGAATGAAATGTCTTTTTTTTATTTATCCAGGAGGCGAATTCAAGAAAGAATTTGCTACTTACTTACAATTTTTGATAATTTCTTAAATGAAATTTCTGCATTGTGTATACAAGAGATGACTTCAAGAATGAGTGTGTTACCTATTTACAATTCCTTCATAATTTGTTGAATGAAATTCCAGTATTGTGTATCAAATAGGTGAAAACAATGAAGACTTTATTACTTACTTGCGATTTTATTACGATTTCTTCAATTAAATATCTGTATTGTGTCCAGGAAGCGAATTCAAGAAAGCTATTGTTACTTACTTACAATTTCTTCATAATTTAATGAAATGAATAAAACTATTCTAAAGAATAAAGACAGGTTAAGCTTAAAGATATTTATTGCTTAAACGTATTAACATATTTTTTGTGAGAAAAAAACAACAACAACAACACCACATATTTACATAAAAATAGTACTTAGAGTTCACACTTAAACATCCAGAAATGATGATCTCATGATATAGAATAGTTTTTTTACCATGTCTTATGGATTTATCACGATCAGGTATGTCCTTAGGTATCCACTGCGCAAAGAACCTAACCTCGTCTTCAGGACGGTGATAACCCCCTTCAAATTTAGGACACTTAAACTCTTCTAGATTGAAAAGTGGAATCCTAGGGTCACACTTTTGAATTAAAACTTTATCTGTAGGTACATTACCCTTTACGTAGAGTGCTTCAACTCCGAAAAAGCTGCAAATTTCACTGACTTCATCCTGAACATTTCTCAGTTCCTGAAAAGTATTATTAAGTGGTGTAATCACTCTATCATAGAATCCCAGTCTGTTTATATAACGTAATGTAGTACTCCACAAGCTTTTATCATACTCAAACAGATTATAGTTCACTATCCAATGATAACAGTCAATTTCTTCGAGATCCATAGACAATAATAAAAAAGCACATTCAAATATAACACCACAAGATGATTTTTTAAAACTGATAAATTCGGTGTCATACAGTCCTATCATCTTGGAGGCTATTAATGTAGTTGTTAAGTAGAGAAATACTTCATCAAACTTTTATACCTTCGCTCAAGGTTGAATGGAGTTATGACTAGTGAGATGAGTCTTAAAACCATCTGAATTCATTGTGGGGAGGAGTCATAAAACCCTTGGAAGTCATTGCGGGGAGGAGTCATTGAACTCTCGGTTACTGATAAATTCTGTGTCATACAGTCCTATCATCTTGGAGGCTATTAATGTAGTTTTTAAGTAGAGAAATACTTCATTAAACTTTTATACCTTCGCTCAAGGTTGAATGGAGTTATGGCTAGTGAGATGAGTCCTAAAACATCTGAATTCATTGTGGGGAGGAGTCATAAAACCTCAAGTGGGAATTTCTTAAGAAAAACACTTACATTAGAAAAAATACTAATTGTTCCATTATTACCTAAGTAGGCACGTCAAATACGAAATACTAAAGTTAACTTCTCAAATAATAAGTCCCAGGAACCTAACGCCCACGAAAATCTAAAAAAAAAAAAAACTAGGTCTGAACACCCAAACAGCTAAATTACTATTCTAATTCATGATTTCAGGCACGTAAAACCACAAAATACTAAAGTTAACTTCTCAAATAATAAACCCCAGGAGTCAAACACACACGAAAATCTAAAAAACCTAGGTCTGAAAACCCAACTTGGACTTGCAAACATCAACCCGGACATGCAAACAAAAAGAATCAATGAAATAAAATCAAAGTGAACTTTGAAAGATCAAGAGAATGTAACTGTGACAAGCTAAACCACGACAAAGCACTACTGAAATAATCCAACTCTTGCATTTAATGAAAGAAAAACTCAATTCCTCTTAGAATTATTTAAACTAAATACTTACCCCCGCCTCTCACAGAAAGTTCAGAAAGACGCAAAAGGCTTATTTATAGTCGACTCTCGTGGAACTCAAGACCCATTTCACTCAACCCCCGTGCAACTGAACCCTCCATGTAACTGAATCCCTGTATAACCGAAACCCTGTACAACTGAACCCCCGTGTTACTGAACCCTCGTGCTACTGAACCCTCATGCAAACAATTCTGAGTGTAGCCTACTATTCTTTAATTAGCACCATCGTACATTTTGTTTAAATACTTATTTTTTCATTTTCCAGATTCAAGATTTTTATTTAACACAAATGAATAGACAAGCTGAAGTATTTAAAACGAGCCAACATAGAGCTATGATCGCAATGAATGGTACTTGTTATACCTCCAGAATTGACTCCCCCTCCCCCTCTCCTACCCCCCCCCCCCTCCTGCCCCTCAGAAATGGGGGAATGAAGGGAACGTCTTTAACTGAACTCTCTTGCAAACAATTCTGAGTGTAGCCTACTATTCTTTAATTAGCAGCATCGTACATTTTGTTTAAATACTTATTTTTTCATTTTCCAGATTCAAGATTTTTATTTAACACAAATGAATAGACAAGCTGAAGTATTTAAAACGAGCCAACATAGAGCTATGATCGCAATGAATGGTACTTGTTATACCTCCAAAATTGACTCCCCCTCCCCCTCTTCTACCCTCCCCTGCCCCTCAGAAATTGGGGAACGAAGGGGACGTTAGATCCTATTTTAAATTGACAATACTTTTCAAACGTTACTTGTGTATTACACAGACCACATATCTCATTACCCTTTTTAAATGTTAATCAAATAATTCTGATTATAGTGTCCAATTTTTTTGTCTGCTTTTCAAAAGGTTCGTATTTGGAAATCCGTCATTTAACACTAAGAAGTAAATTGGGTAACCCTTTCGCAATAACAATAGGCTTAGCAGTGATTAAATCTCATTGTCGGCGACATTATTTTTTCATTTTCCAGATTCAAGATTTTTATTTAACACAAATGAATAGACAAGCTGAAGTATTTAAAACGAGCCAACATAGAGCTATGATCGCAATGAATGGTACTTGTTATACCTCCAAAATTGACTCCCCCTCCCCCTCTCCTATCCTCCCCTGCCCCTCAGAAATGGGGGAACGAAGGAGACGTTAGATCCTATTTTAAATTGACAATACTTTTCAAACGTTACTTGTGTATTACACAGACCACATATCTCATTACCCTTTTTAAATGTTAATCAAATAATTCTGATTATAGTGTCCAATTTTTTTTGTCTGCTTTTCAAAATGTTCGTATTTGGAAATCCGTCATTTAACACTAAGAAGTAAATTGGGTAACCCTTTCGCAATAACAATAGGCTTAGCAGTGATTAAATCTCATTGTCGGCGACAATTCAATCAGAGCAGAGTTGTGTAAATGGAATTTCTTTTTCGCAAATTGAGTTAGCTTAATGCAAATGAGATTTCATTTTGATATCTCTAATAGTGTATGCGATACTGGAGTGAGATCTCAGATACCTTTAAGCTACAGGCTATTAACCGGATTCCATATGTACCCACAAAAAAAATTTCAATTGCCAAAAAAAATAATAATAAAACATGTTATGATGAAAGTGCTTCAAAAACCCATCTGGCTGCGTCATAAAAGACATGTATATCATGAATTAGAAATCCGATAAATTGTGTCAGAAAAACTTGAACCGAACCAGATTATACCCACCTAACCAGATTATACCTACCAAACCAGATTATACCTACCAGAAACCTGTTTGGTACGGGGGCGTAAGCAAAATAGTACCTTGGTTACTACTTGTATGACTCCGTGCTTTTTCACTTAATCGTTTTATATGGTTGTTCCTTTTTCAACGTATATAATATTAATTAACCAGTTTTAAAGAGGTTTGTAATGCGTCTTTTGATCAACAATACAAGTAGCAAAAAATATTCGCCTCCAATTTATGAGATTCGAGTGTCTCAAACTAAGATTCATTTTTTAAACGTGTCAAGAATGACGCATTTTTATAAAAAAAATGACAGATTTTTGGATACTCCGGGAGACATTTGTGGGCCGAACAGTTGGCAACCTTGCAGCGATACTGCCCCTTTAAAGTAACAAAAGAGATCGTGCCACATCAAAGTAGCATTTTCTGCCACGAAGCATCAATTTTGCCCAAGAAGATATTCCAAGAATACTCCAAGAATTGCAAATTTTAAGATAACCAATCAAATTTGCATAGTCTGAAATCCTAAACAAGAAGTTTTCAGCCCCACCTACTAATTTTGTAAAAACGACTCTAGAGTAGTCGGGTCCAATTCATGCAGCAAAAGTGAATGCCGAAGCGAGTTTTAATCTTTATTCATAAATTGTTAGCTGGTAATGTCACGAGAGCTGCTAAGGTTGTTGAACTATCATCGGCAGCTAAATAACTTTCTTAAGTAGCAAAAGAGAGCGCGTCACAGCAGTACGTAGTTTTCTGCATGTTGTGCTACAAGAGACTAACTTGCCCCAAGAGGAGTGAAATTTGACGACTGCCAATTAGAAGATAGCCGATCAATTTTTAACAATCTAAAGCCGTCAATTCCAGGTCTTGGACCTTCTGAAACAGTTCGTGGTAACAAACTGTAAGTAAGATACGAGAAATATTTTTAAAAAACCTTTAGACTTTAGTGTAAAGAGGAAGCGTTGAGAAAGGCGTAGCCATCCTCATATACGGAACTATTTCCGTTTGTTTTGAGTTTTAATGTGTGCTCTTTACTTTTGGTTGAAAAAAACTTGTTTCTAATATTCTATTTAATCATCTTCAGAAACAAAGAGGATCTCTGTTTGTATGATTAGCATGCATCTATCTCATTATTTATTTATGCTGATTTGTGGTAGTTTCACGCTTGGTAGATTATTTGATTTTATTTTTGCTCATTTTTTCTTTAATGAAATTCTTTACTTTTCTTTGAAAAACTTATTTTGTGGAAAATTTTTTTTTTTTTTTTAATAACATGTAAGAGTCTAAATGCAAAAGCTATACAGTTGTTCTTCGCGTATGATAAGAGACAAAATTACTGCTAATTGGGACATATGGTGAAGTATATCCTTTAACTATTTAATGTAATTTTATATTGATTCCTGATATCACTCGGCAACAACTTCCCTCACCCCATTTTGACGTTCAGAATCCCCGGTACATAAAAAATTAGTTCCATCCGGAATCGAACCAGAGACCTTCTGCGTGTAAAGCAGACGTGATAACCACTACACTATGGAACCTTATCATAGAATTTTATTTATATGATGTTTCATGTATATTTAGATCTAGTACCTTTTCTTCCATTTTTTGATCAAAGGTGTTTTTCAATGAAAATTCCCGATATAAGTTTCTAGAATTCGGCTTGTTGAAAGAAAGCGGGTAAAGTTCTACGAAATCATATTTTTGAGTTAGGACAAAAGTGAATACACCATTCAATGCCTTTTTTATGCTAATTACGAATATAATAATCATTTCTATCGGAAATGAATTTCAGCCCCCCCCCCTATATATGCCAATTCAGGGTTAGGTTAGGTTAGGTATAGCCTATCGAATTAAAAAAGGCATCGAATTGTTTATTCACTTTATTCCTAACTCAATAATATGATTTCGTAGAACTTTACCAGAAAGCGTAGAGTTACTATAGGTTTTTAACCCAATTAGTTTCCTTTAAAATGAGCCATTGAACAACTATCTACGATGTTCCAGTGCAAAGCTATCTCTGGAAACAAAGAAAAAAGGAAAAAAAAATATCCCGTTTAGGCAGAATGTTGTAGTAGCTGCCACTTTTCTTGATTTTCAAGCAAATATATTTCCCTTGCTGTTCAAGCCAAAGGGAGGTAAGTTTCCTTTCAAGGGGTTTCGAACAAGGCGGTTCTAATGGTGTACTTTTTGTTTTGATCTGACTCCTTTTTTAGGACTATATGGGTTTTTATTAATTTCTTAACATTGGACGTGATCGTCTCTTACTAGGTTGCTAGCTACCGCTGCCAACCGGATTATTCTCTTTTAGAAATAATTTATTTTAGTTACTAAAGGTTTTTAACCCAATTAATATCCTTTAAAATGAGCCATTGAACAACTCTCTACGATGTTCCAGTGCCAAGCTATCTCTGGAAACAAAGAAAAAAGGAAAAAAAAATATCCCGTTTAGGCAGAATGTTGTAGTAGCTGCCACTTTTCTTGATTTTTAAGCCAATATATTTCCCTTGCTGTTCAAGCCAAGGGACAGAAATTTTTACTATACAGGGTTTCGAACAAGGCGGTTCTAATGGTGTGCTTTTTGTTTTGATCTGACTCTATTTTAGGAGCTATGGGTTTTTATATTTCTTAACAATTGGACGTGATCGTCCTCTTACTAGGTTGCTAAGCTACCGCTGCAACCCGGATCTATGCATATATGATTACAAACAGGAAAGAGGAGCCTACGGCTTTTTCTTCTTTGAAATAGTAAGAGACGAAACCTCAAACAATCAAGTAGCTAACTAAGTCCAAAAGTCTGCAATGGTTTGGTATTGCAATGATCGTCCCTTAATGTAATCCTTGCTCTTTTTGTTGGCTGTCTCAATTTTCGCATGTCTATAAACTACATCATTATAAATAACGCTGTTTGTCGCTATCAATTTTCGCATCTCGATTACGCCTGGTCGGTTGAATTACCTTAGCTTTTCTCATTTCAAGATGCTATCTCTGTTTTTTGTGTAGTACTGTTTTTTAACTTGCGTGTAGCTTGCTTGATTGAAAAACCATTATGTAAGCATTAGTTGAATGTTTATGTCACGTATCAAGTATCAAGAACCTAACAAAAAATTAAACTAATTTTTAAATTTTAAGGTATTTTTCTAGTCTAAATTAAAAAGATTAAAACTATTGTTCAGACACCATAAAAATTTTTGCAGTTTATAACTTTAGCGATTCTGAACTAAAAACGAAAATAAAATAAAAATTATTTTTTTCAATTTTTACGTCACGTCGCTCATTAAGTCATATATGGTTATTAGTACACAATAGGTTTTAGATATTACGTCATGTCATTATTACGTCATATATGGTTATTAGTAGATAATCGGTAAAATATTCGTTCTTTATTATTAATTATGTAATACTAACTACATCCAACGACTATGACGTCATTGATCAATATGTATATAAAAAATTAAGTTTTTCGTAAAAAATAATTAATTGAAAAAAAATTAAGTGAAAAGATGCTTAGATCTAGAGATTTCCTTTAAAATGAGCCATTGAACAACTCTCTACGATGTTTCAGTCCAAGCTATCTGTGGAAAAGAAGAAAGAAAAAAATATCCCGTTTAGGCAGAATGTTGCCATATGGTCTAGTGGCTAGGATAGTTAACTTTCACTTAATAGGCCCGGGTTCGATTCCCGGTGTGGGAAAATTTTTAACTCTATAATCTTCGAACATTCGAACCGTTTATAATATATAATGATGTATAATATAAATACTGTAATCTTAACTATAGTGAAGTTGCCTATGCAAGTTAGTATAGGGAAGAGTTTGATCTTTATTATAACCATACCGTTCCTTGATCTTTTGTTTGGCTGTCTCAATTTTTGCATGTCTATAATCTTCATCATTGTGATAACACATCTTGCTGGTTTGTTTTTGCCCTCTCAATTATTACTTCTCGATACGCCTGGTCGGTTGAATGCCTTTGCTTCTTTCTTTTCAAGTTACTATCTCTGTTGTTAGTGTAGTACTGTTTTTTCAACTTGCGTATAGCTTGCTTTGATCTAACCATTATCTAATCAAGAATGAGAGAATTTACAGTTTTGACTTTTCTTATATACTAATTATGATGTCACGGCGTAATGATTTTATTTCATGACGTCATGGTGCAATGGCATTATTTCATGACGTCTTCAGAAACAACAATATAATTTCGTGTTTTTCTATTCATGTCATAGCTCTAATATAAAAATATGATGACATTCATTATTTATCTAGTAGGGTTTCAGACAAGGTAATTCTAATGATGTACTTTTGTTTTGATCTGACTCTATTTTTAGGAGTTTTGGGTTTTTATATTTCTTAGCATTGGACTGATCGTCTCTTACTAGGTTGCTAGCTACTGCTGCAACCCAAATTCACATATATATTTATTTATGAAAGGCAGCCTGGCCGAGTGGTCCAAGGCACTGGTGTTAGCCACCAGTCTCTTCGGAGGCGTGAGTTCAAATCTTACCGCTGGTATTATGTTTGAAAGACTGCAGTGTGAAAAGACATCAAAAATGCAGTTTTTGGTGGAAAAATTTATTCTCTTTTAGAAATAATTTATCTTAGTTACTATAGATTTTTAACCCAATTAATTTCCTTTAAAATGAGCTATTGAACCACCCTCTACGATGTTCCAGTGCCAAGCTATCTCTGGATACAAAAGAAAAAAAAGAAAAAAAAATATCCCGTTTAGGCAGAATGTTGTAGTAGCTGCCACTTTTCTTGATTTTCAAGCCAATATATTTCCCTTGCTGTTCAAGCTAAGGGACAGAAAGTTTACTATACAGGGGTTTCGGACAAGGCGGTTCTAATGGTGTACTTTTTGTTTTGATCTGACTCCTTTGTTAGGAATTATGGGTTTTTATATTTCTTAACATTGGACGTGATCGTTTCTTACTAGGTTGCTAGCTACCGCTGCAACCCGGATACTAGGTTGCTAGCTACCGCTGCAACCCGGATTATGAGAGGCAGCGTGGCCGAGTGGTCCAAGGTGCTGGTGTCAGCCACCAGTCTCTTCGGAGGCGTGGGTTCAAATCTTACCGCTGGTATACGATTATGATTTATGTACATAAATCAAATATCTTTGAAAAGACTGCAGTATGAAAAGACATGGAAAAATTTATTCTCTTTTAGAAATAATTTATTTTAGTTACAAAAGTTTTTTAACCCAATTAATTTCCTTTAAAATTAGCCATTGAATAACTCTCTACGATGCTCCAGTGCCAAGCTAGCTGTGGAAAAGAAAAAAAAAATATCCCGTTTAGGCAGAATGTTGTAGTAGCCGCCACTTTTCCTGATTTTCAAGCCAATATATTTCCCTTGCTGCTCAAACCAAGGGACAGAAAGTTTCCTATACATGGGTTTCGGGCAAGGCGGTTCTAATGGTTTACTTTTTGTTTTGATCCGACTCCTTTTTTAGGAACTGTGGGTTTTTATATTTCTTAACATTGGATGTGATCATCTCTTACTAGGTTGCTAGCTACCGCTGCAACCCGGATCTAGTTTGAATTAAAAAATTAATATTATTGCTCGGAGACCATAAACATTTTTGTAGTTTGCATAATAACATTAGCGATTCTGTATAGATGTAATTATAGCTAACATTGTAATATCGCATTTACTTTTACGCCATATATGATTACAAACAGAAAAGAGCCTACGGCTTTTTCTTTTTTAAATAGTAAGAGACTACCCTTAGACAATCTAGTCGCTAACTAAGTCTAATGTATGCAATGGTTTGTGATTCCAATGATCGTCTTTATAAAAAAGAAAACTCATTTAAACATTTTTAGGAATGTATCTAGTTTCTTTTCATAAAGGGAAATTGTTACTAAAATATCCTAATATTTTTGCAGTTTACAAAGTTTTGCAGTTTTTTTTTATACCTGTTGCCTTATCATAACATAAATACTGTAATCTTAATTATAATTAAGTTGCCTATGCAAGTTAGTATAAGCAAGAGTTACTTCATCATTATAATGACGTCATATACACCATAGACCTCTTTTTCTTTTCCCTGTTGCATCAGTTACTATGAGATAGACTTTGGTCCTTACTGTAAAAAATTAAGTCTAATATGTCCCATGGTTTGTTCTTTATTAGGTTTATGATACCGATTAAAATTACATAATCCCCATTTATTTTTCAGTTAACATAGGCTAGATATCGTTCTTTACTATATATAATATATTGACTTAAAATATAACTCTACAGGACTAAACTATAGTTAAATGGCCTATACAAGTTAAAATAGGAAAGAGTTCGTTCTTTATTATACTTCTTCTAAATAATTACTTAGTTCCTTGTACAAACCCTCGACTTTTAGTAGATTAATATGTTGTATAATCTTAGATTTTGATACTGCCTTATATACGCTATTAATGAAACAGGTCAAGACAGGAAAATGTGGAGCTAGTGCCCTTAGAGAACGCAAATAGCTCTGACATCCCTCATTTGGGCTACAGTATTACGAATGCCCATGCTTTCTTGTGTCCCTGTAATTGATTTCACAATAATCCAAGCCGCCAAGGCAGAAATTAACCACTTTGGCAGTTGAAAATTTTAATGCTATATTATTTTCAAGGATTTCAAAAAGAATTTGACATAATTCAACATCCGTCGGATAGAGCTTGCAGATATCAGGATGACATTGCCAAGAAACCTGCTGCCCAATTTTTGTTTTTGAATGTTTACTCAGATTGTTATAGGTCACTTCAGCCATCATAATTTCCTTGTCAGATCTAGTTTCAGAGCATTTTTCAATAGTTGTCTTGTACTTTTCAGGACAGTTTGTTCTACAACACAGAGCATTTTTTGCCAAATATTCAGTAGAACTAAAAGAACTGTTTAAAACACAGTTAGAAATACTTTTTTTCTTGAGGAGTTGTTCAAGGAATTTGTTCTAAATCATTAGCCTTACAAAGACATATACTAATAACCCTAACAAGTTCGTTTTCGCCATAATTGAAAAACATTGCTTTTCCTTTGCTTTTGATAGGTATGCTTGTATATATTTTGTTATTGCTGCTACATAAACTGCAATTGCTCCTTCCAAAATTAATATACGAATTTTCTAAGAAGTACGCCTCCGTATATTCACTGTGTTGTCGAATATTTTCCATTGCATCTATAAACTGTTCCGCAGTTGCCAATCCATACCTTCGAAGCTTTTCATTAAACTGACAACATTTCTTTTGGATATTACTATGAAGTTTTTCCAGAGCATTTCTAGCCGACTTTTCAACAGCATCCTGTCTTTCAAAGAGAATTTTAATATGTAATTTTGAATGCTTTTGTGATCCTGGTTAAACATGCGTAATATGTTTCTCAATTTACGAAGATCAGCCTGCATTTTTGCCATCTTCTTGTATTTCTGAATGTAATTTTTCACTTTTTCCATATGTGTTCTTCGGTACAACCTCGCAGAGAATTTAATTTTTTCATTATAGCTTTTGTCACCCAAGTAACGCTCCTTGATGTTTTGTTTGGCTCTCTCAATTTTTACTTCTTGATACACATGGTCGGTTGAATACCTTTGCTTTTCTGTTTTCTTATATTTGATTCGCTGTAATCTTCATCATTGTGATAACGCTCCTTGATCTTTTGTCTAGCCTGCTCAATCGTTGCTTCTCTGTAATCTTCATCATTGTGATAACGCTCCTTGATCTTTTGTCTAGCCTGCTCAATCGTTGCTTCTCTGTAATCTTCATCATTTTTATACCGTTATTTGCTCTTTTGTTTGGCTGTCTCAATTTTTGCCTGTCTATAAACTACTTCATTATAATATCACTGTTTCTCACTATCAATTTTTACTTCTCGATACGCCTGGTCGGTAGAATACCTTTGCTTTTCTCTTTTCAAGATGCTACCTCGGTTTTTTTTTTTGTAGTACTGTTTTTTAACTTGCGTGTAGCTTGCTTTGAGTTAACCATTATGTAATCATGAATGAGACCATTTACATGTTTGTCGCTAATTATATAGTAATTATGACGTCATGGTGTTATGATATTTCATGACGTCATGGCGTAATGATATTATTTCATGACGTCTTCAGAAACAACAGCATAATGTCGTGTTTTTCTATTCACGTCATAGCTCTAATAAAACTATGACGACATTCATTATTTATCTAGTAGGTTTCAGACAAGGTGGTTCTAATGATGTACTTTTGTTTTGATCTGACTCTATTCTTAGGAGTTCTGGGTTTTTACATTTCTTAGCATTGGAATGATCGTCTTTTACTAGGTTGCTAGCTACTGCTGCAACCCGGATTCACATATATAGTTATGAGAGGCAGCGTGGCCGAATGATCCAAGGCGCTGGTGTCAGCCACCAGTCTCTTCGGAGGTGTGGGTTCAAGTTACCCAAATTGTATTGAGCCATATAGTACAAAAAGGTTAAGATATACTAAATAAAATTGACCCGTGTCTGTGTATACTTGAATTAGGTAGCTTACTCCCTAGCACATTACACCCCTGGTTAACTGTCTAAGGCTCGTAGCTTTTCAGGGATAATTTGAAACTTGAAGATTTTTACATATTTAGAAACATTAGACAAATTATATTTTTTATGGCTACGTGTTAAAAGAAAATCTTTTTTTAGAGCTTCCTGCTATTAGCCCGATTCGCCTCCAAGTTCTTGCATACAGTTTTAACGCTAAAGTACTTAACATTTCTACATCTAAAGAGCCTAAAAACTGTATGATTATAAATATTCAGTTTATTGAACCTCATCATTTTCCGAGTTCAGTAAATTGATGTATATTATTCATCTGCTTTAACTCGAACTGATATATAAATGCTAATGTTGTTAAATATCTAAGAGAGTACAATTTAATGTCCACAGAATCTTCCACGGGAGCAATTTTTATTTGAGGGTGATTTTCCAATAAAAATTCTCTACGGGCGGGGGCATTCCCTGGCCTGACTTGAAAAGTAATCAGAAATTGAGTAAAAAAGAATTTCTTCAACTGAAAGTATGGAGTCGCGTTGAAACTAAAAACGAACAGAGAATATTCCATTTATAAGAGGGCCTGCCCCCCTCCTCTACCCCTCGCCCGTTACAGTACAAAGGAAAATGCTGTAACCGAAATTGTTCAAGCAATAAAGAATCTTGTAATTTAATACCTGTATTTTGCATTTGAAATTTCAGCCCAAATGCAGTCCTCGCCACTGTGGATACGGGTGTTTTTAATAGTTATCACGCTACATGTGAATGATAAAATATGTTCTTTGCGAGCACCTCAAAAAGATGCAAGTGGCAGCATCTGATATTCTTTTATTTCATAATAATGCAATTACTATCCATCAAAAACCAGACCAGACAAAGGAAATTGACATATATCCTTTTCCCCTCGAGACATACTACAATTACGGTCGCACTTACAATTTTATGATGTGTAACAAACCTGTATCAAGTCGAGATTAGCAATGGCATAAGTCATTCGGACACGGGGCCTTATTCAGCTAAAAATTTTAAATGTTTTGTTTAGTGTGAACTGGAACTTCATTGTGTTGTGATTTGAAATTTTTACTTTTTTCTTTTCTAAGACATTTTTTTACTTTTGAAAGACGAAGCATAGCTAGCCTAATATACAGCAGGCTAGTGAAGATTTTATTACGGGGTAGAGGATATTCCAACTTTGCTCTGAAAGGTGATAAGACCTATAAAGTTATCTATGGCAACTATATAAATAATAAATATAATCTTATTTTGGAGATTTGGGGCTTTGATGTAAAATGGGTAAAATGCAGATTAGTGGCTCTCCACGATTATGTACTTCCACCCTGTCCCTCTCCAAATGGCACTGACCTTGGTAGTATTACTAGTAAAGATGGTGGGGACAGTGAGGATGTTAAAAGTAGAATAGCCAAGGCTCAGAATGTTTTTTCACCGTTAAAAAAAATTTGGAAGAAATTTGGAAGATGAGAATATTAGAAACTACAGTGATGACAGTGATCAAATATGGCTCTGAAGCATGGGCACTTCGAAAAGCGGACGAACATTTGCTAGATGTTTTCCAGAGAAATTGCCTACGGATTGTTCTGGGCACCCGGTTGACTAACCGTATTTCAAACAGTAGGCTGTACAAAAAATGTGGTTCTATCCCGCTTTCTAGGGCTATATTGAAAGAAAGGTTGAGATGGCTAAGGCACGTTGTGCGTATGAAGGATGACATATTGACGAAGATTGTCCTTTTCGGCCAACCGTCTTGGGCAAAACGGATTGTAGGTCGTCCTCATTTTGCGTGGGAGGACGTCATAAAGAAAGATTTAGAAGAAAGAAAGATTTAAAGGAAATGGGAACTTCATGGGAGAGTGTAATAAGGGAGGCTTTGAATAGATTGGGGTGGAGGAGGAGCGTGCGTAGCTGTGTTGGCCTAAGGCGGCTTGGTGCTGCGGTGAATTTTTAGTAGTAGTAATAGTAGCTCTGGTGTGACTTAAAATTCTGCAGAGATTACAGGAATTATTGTATCAAAACCTTTAGCCAAAGGAAGTGTCTAAAAACCAGAGCATAAGCTAATGTCTTCAATAATTTTCTGTGTAATCTAGGACAATAGGCTAGGTTTAGGACTAATGAGGCCATATAGGTATCTGTGCAAGTTTTTTTTTTTTTTTTTTTATTGGCTTTACTGGGTATTATGAGCCAACTGTTGGTGAGAAATAGGCAAAAAAAGAAATGGTTTTACCAAAAGATTACTAAACTTTCGTGTATAGGCTATAGCCATAACTTGTATTATCAGGGGGAGTGGGAATTAGAACTCAATTTAGACATTTTTTTAACAATTTAACACAATTTGGAAATTATGTACCACATATTTGAAATGAATATTGAATGGGGAAACAGACTGTATATTTTTTTTCTATCTGGTTTCTGCCCTATGCATCTACGAAGGACACTCCATTAAGTTTCTCGTATAAAATGGAGACAAATTTCAATTTTTTATATTTATTGTGATGGGTTTGCTTTTCTATTTTTGCCAGTGGTTAGTATCGTTAAATTTGGCAATTTTTTGGAAGATTTCTTATCCGAACTGAAAACTATAATGAAAAAATCTTACTTCATTACATTTAGAAAGTTTCTACTTATTGGGTGTTCTGAGTCATATCCACTATACCCCCCCCCCCTATTTCCGAGATAAAGCGCTAGACTATCACCCGATTTTTTTTTTAGTCGGTATCGTGAACCAGCTGTCAACCAGAAATAATTAACTCTAAATTTAAACAAATTCAGCTCGAGTGCTTGTGGATTAATGCAAACTATTGTTTGTCCTCGGAGTGCCACAGGTGCCACAAAGTTCTGCCACGTTTTTCACTGTTCTCCCGCACATGGGGCAAATATTCAGAATTAGGCCTTTTCATAAGTAGACAAAAAGACATTTTTATGAAGTAGACAAAAAGACTTTATCCCTTGGTTTGGTTTGCGTTTTTGACAATTCGTCATCATCCCCTTCTAATATTCTCATGTAGCCCTCTGCTATACAAAAAAAAAAAATATATAGAATTATTACTTTATAATATGCACCAAGCATTGATGAATCATATTTCCTTGTTCTTCCCCATTTTTGCTGTTTTTGAATCAGTACTTATCAATTATTACTTTACTTCCCCCTACGTAGCCTAACGCTACATGAGACCATTCGAGGAGGGATGGAGAGGATGAAGTAGCAAATAAACGATCCAAACCATGAGATTAGGGGTAAAATTTGTAATCTAAAAATGTATTTTTGTTCTAGCATGTCTTCTTTTAAAGAGGTCCAATTCTAAATCTTAACCGCTTATGGCATAATCTTTAGATCGCTGGCACGTTCCCCAAATATTGGCAACCTTTTACGACGACTGACATGTGGTGTAATATTTTTGAAATTCGGCAAAATAGTAATTTTTTAAATTCGGCTCTCTTCTTGTTTTTAGATTCATTACGAACACTGTTATGCAGTTGGATCTACAAAAGAAAAAAAGGCAGCAGCGTTGTTTTACTTCGAAAATTAAAAATTTCATAACTTCGTTGAAGATTTATGATTTGCTAGTTGTTAATTAAAGCAAATTTTAATTGAGCTGTTATTCTAGAATGTCAGAATACTATTTGAAAATGTAATTTTAATTTTAGTATTGAAGGACTTGATTATTTCTCTTTGGTTGGTTCTTTCTATAAATTGAACAAAAAAAAAGTTTTTTCACATAAAATTAAGAAGTAATATCAAAACTTAAATCGATCAGAAATTATCATAGGCAGCGCAATAGCATTGCCTAAGTAAAGAACGATGTTGGCACAATGTATTTTTTTTTCTTGGTCTTAGACCAGGGCACTTCGTATCGAAGGAGTTGTCGTAGAAACTTCGAAAAGGGCTCATTCGGTAGGAAATTGGAGTGGCTTGTACCCTTTTAATAGTCGAAAGTGATTGGAAGATAAATAACACCCCTTCCACGCCCACCATTTCCCCAAACACATCCAATCAAATTTTGAGATAGCCATTTTGTTCAGCGTAGTTGATTTCCAGATAGAAATTAGGTTTTTGAGGAGGACACTCCCCCACAGCCCTCAGGGCAAGGGTTGTAAGCTATGCCCTGGGGGCATATAAGGTTTTTATAGAACGCGTTGTCGTAGAAACTTCAAAAAAGGCTCGTTCGATTGGAAATTCAAAGGGCTAGTGCCCTTTTTAATAGTCGAAAGTGATTGGAGGGCAACTAACCCCCCACTCACGCTCACCTTTTCCCCAAACATATCCAATCAAAATTTTGAGATAGCCATTTTGTTCAAAGAAGTTAAAAGTTCTGGACATTAGGTCTTTGAGGATGACAACCCCCAACAGCCCTCAGAGCAAGGGTTGTAAGTTATGCCCTGGGGGCATGTAAGGTTTTTTTTTATAGAAAGCGTTGTCGTAAACTTCTAAAAGGGCTAATTTGATTGGAAATTGAAATGGCTAGTGCCCTTTTTAATAGTCGAAAGTGATTGGAAGGCAACTAACACCCCTTCCACGTCCTACCATTTATCCAAACACATCCAATCAAAATTCTGAGATAGACATTTTGTTCAAAGTAGTTGAAAGGTCCAAAAATTATATCTTTGAGGACGACACTCCCCCAAAGCCCTCAGGGTAAGGGTTGTAAGTTATGCCCTGGGGGCATATAAGGTTTTATAGAAAGCTTTGTCGTAGAAACTTGAAAAAGGGCTCATTCGATTGGAAATTCAAAGGGCTAGTGTCCTTTTTAATAGTCGAAATTGATTTGAGGGCAACTAACCCCCCTCTCACGCCCACTTTTTCCCCAAACACATCCAATCAAAATTTTTAGACAGCCATTTTGTTCAACGTAGTGAAACGTTTTAGAAACTAGGTCTTTGAGGATGATAACCCCCTCAGAGCCCTCGAAGCAAGGATTGTAAGTTATGCCCTGGGGGCATATAAGGTTTTTATAGATAGTGATGTTATAGAAACTTCAAAAAGGGCTCATTCGATTGGAAATTAGAAGGGTTTGTGCCCTTTTTCATAGTGGAAAGTGATGGGAGGATAACTAACACCCCAGGGTTGTAAGTTATGCCCTGGGGGCATACAAGTTTTTTTTATAGAAAGTGTTGTCGTAGAAACTTCAAAAAGGAATCATTCGATTGGAAATTGAAAGGGCTAGTACCCTTTTTAATAGTTGAAAGTGATTGAAGAGCAACTAACGCTCCTCTCACGCCCACCATTTTTCCAAACACATCCAATCAAAATTTTGAGATAGCCATTTTGTTTAACGTAGTTGAAAGTTATGGAAATTAGGTCTTTTAAGATGACAACCCCCTCATAGCCCTCAGGGTAAGGGTTGCAATTTATGCCCTGGCTCTGGGGGCATATAAGGTGTTTATAGAAAGCGTTGTCATAGAAACTCAAAAAGGGCTCATGTGATTGGAAATTGAAAGGGCTAGTGCCCTTTTTAATAGTCCGAAAGTGATTGAAAGGCTTGACATTTTTATAGTAAAGATCGATGTAGGTACAATGTATTATTATTTTTTTCTTTTTTTTTTGTTCAGACCAGGGCACTTCGTATCGAAGGAGTTGTCTTAGGAACTTTGAAAAGGGCTCATTCGATTGAAAGTAGAAAGAGCTAATGCCCTTTTTAATAGTCAAAAGTAATTAAAGGGCAACTAGTCCTCCCCCTCCCACGGCCACCCTCCCATTTGCCCATTATGTTCAAAAACTAAATGGTGCCTTAAGATTAAATCAAAATGCACTGTGTTAATGCGAATTCCCAATAAGGCACCTCAGTAGTATCCCAAGGACGACTGAGGGTATTATGTTCAAACTTTCGGGGCTACTTCTGCTCTTGAAATTTAACCAAATCAAAATAGCGTAAGTGTATCCAAGCTATCAAAGAAAGTAAACAGATTTTTTTTTTGCGAATGGTATCAAGTTTTCTTTTTCAGGTCAACTAGAGGAGGTATGAAAATAAATTAAACACTACTATTTGTGTCCAGATTTTGAAAAGGGTGTATGTTGTTAAAAACTACTGAAAATTTTTCTTCAGCACACAAATAGCAGGCCAAACTATAAAGTCTTAAAAAACCAAAAAGATTTAAAGAATTATTTTCTTTTTCCCTGAAAAGACTATGTCAATATAAAACGAACAGAAATTAATTAAAAAAACTATTTCCACAAAATAAGTTTTTCGAAGAAAAGTAAAGAACTCCATTAAACCAAAAATGAGCATTAATAAAATCAAATAATCTACCAAGCGTGAAAATACCACAAATCAGCATCGATAAATAAATGAAACCAAAAACGAACAGAAATTACAATAAATAACCGAGTCAGACTCAAAACGAGCAGAAATTAACATGAGTAGGGCTCAAAAACCCTATGCCTTCCCAAGGCCAGAACATAATTTGCACTTCCATTCAACCTGAAAATCCCCCCGGAAAATTTCTTGCGTTTCATTACGCCCGGAAATCCCCCTTAGCGGAATTATTTCCCGCAAATACCCCCCCCCCCTATCCTCTAGCAGAAAGTTTCTCCCGAAAAAAGTTCCTCTGGAGAATATATCCCGATGAAAATCCCCCATTGAGAGTTTCTAACGTAGAAAATCCCCCGCTTCCCCTCAACACAAAGATACTCTAGACAGTTACAACCCGGTAAGAAATTTCTCTGGACAATGCTCCTTAACATCTCCACATGTAAAATTGAGTCAGCAACGAGAAAGTAAGACAAATGAAAAGAATTTTGTATGGGAATTCTAAAAAATTTCCCCAGTGTAAAATTTCCCTTGGAAAGCTCACTCCACGGAAGATCATCCCCAAGGAAAATCCCTCTTCCCCGATAAATGTGTGTTTACTTCCCAATAACAAATAAAATGCGTTAATATTGGGTAAATTCCAGGACTTAAGGACCTTTCCCCAGGGACTGTAGGGGGTCATGTTATCCCCAAAGTCATAGTTACTGGGCTATTCAACTATGCGGAACAAAATGGCTATCTCAAAATTTTGATCGACCGACTTTGACGAAACACTGTTGTAGGAGGAGGGGGGCTAGATGGCTTCCAATCTTTTGTCTTGTACGAAATAATGATTATTTTGAAACGAGGCAGAGGAATTAACAAAAAGCGCGGACCGCCTTTTTTTTCATATTTAATTCGAAAGTTTGGCTTGAAGTTTGATATAACCAGGGCCGCCAATTTGTTGTGTTTGTTTCGAAATATTGGCGTTAAGTTTGAAACAACCAGACATAAGAAAAAGATTAAAAAATTGACCTAAAACTAATACAAGTACACTTAAACGGAACAGGCACGTATCGCAGAGCAAAACATGACACTGGCAAAAATTTGTGGGCTGTAGTACCGAAAATCATTATGCAGCTAGCAAATTTGGGCAATTTTAGCATTTTAGGAACTCACCGCTTTGGCAACGCTGGCTTCGCAATCGTTTCGGCCTATTTTTCAAAGGATCTGTCATATTTTTTTTCATTTTCTGGCAAGACTGCTTAGGCCCCTCAAAAAATGCTAATAGCTATAAAAACAGAGGTAAAATTAAATAAAATGTATTTGAATATCGAAATTTCAAAACATTAGTCATTTTAAATTTAACGTTTCTCAAATTTCAAAATTCACCTTCCTGAGGTTCGATTCTTTGTGGAGTATCTTATTGGAATCTTTTACCAAGTCATGTTTTATCTTTTACCAAAGGGAATTTTCTCTAAATCATGTTTTGGTATAAATGTCATGTTGTACCAAACATATTTCAGCCAATCGCCAAAAAAAAAACTCCCAAATTTTCTAAGTAGATTCACCCGTTTTAGTAAAAATAATATGTAATGTGTTTCCTTATATTATATAGGATAAAAGAAAAATAACAAACAAAGACAATAGTGAAAAATACATACAATAAGTCAATAAGTTAAAAAAAGAAACAAATTACAAAAAAATGAAAATAAAAACAACATTTCAGATAAAAAACAAAAGTAGAAAAGAAGACAGTTCAGAGAACATAGTTTCTAGGCTTGAGCATACGGTCGAAGTCAATTCGAAATATCCCATATTCTAATGTACTATTTAAAAGAACTTCTATATAATCTTGTAGTCTCAAAATCTCAATACATTTCTTGTGTGATTTTTCCTATACTGATGTGATTTGATTTTCTGTGACGATAAGATAAACTGGAACTGTCAGTAAAACATCTCTTACATGAGATGTTGAGTTCTCTGATGACGAGATAAAGAGGATCTTGTATTAAAACGTTTCTCACATACATCACATTTGAAAGGCTTTTCTCCCGTATGAATTCTTTTATGACTAGATAAAGCGTGGCTCAAAGTAAAACATTTCTTACATATATCACATTCAAATGGTTTTTCTCCAGTATGAGTTCTTTGATGAACAGATAGATGGGCTTTTCGGCGGAATGTTTTCTCACATATATCACATTCAAAAGGTCTATCTCCAGTATGAGTTATTTGATGACAGGATAAAATAACACCTGTAGCAAAACGTTTCTTACATATATCACATTCGAAAGGTCTTTCCTTAGTATGAAATATCTCTTGTTTTTCCACATCATTTTCTGCAAATACATAAATGTGACTTGGCATCTCATTTTGACATTTCAAATTCATTTCTTTTTTTAGACAAATTCTTGCAGGATCTGGCATGCTAGGTAATCCCCATTCTTGTTTGCTCATATCATTATCAGAGAACGCTGCAACAAGGAGAACTATAATAATATAAAATACACTCAAAATTAAATACTTGTATTTTTTTATTTACCACTTTTTGAATTTAGCATACAACTCAGCTTTCAACGTTTTTAGCCTTACACAGTTACTCCTAAATCTACTTTAATAAAACTTAGCTTGCTATTTAATATAGGAAAGTCAATTTGAAGCATTATTCTTTTAACAATTCGATTTTTATTCCTTTCTTTATTCAATAATTTGGAATTCTGGTAGTATACCAATTTGCTAAATAGTGGGGGTCTAAAAAATACTTTACTGTAATATCCATAAACTGTGTCAACTCCCGACTTTTATAAATTATTGTAGATTCTTCAAATAGCTTAATTATATTTATCTCTATAATTTTGTTTATATTTTGGCTATACAATATAACACTTTGAACTATTCGACACTTTATCCGAAGAGTTTGTTCAGAGTGGCAAAAACAATCTAGGATTTATCTTCAGAGTAAATCACCAATTTTTGATCAAGCTCTTTTTAGTTAAATACTCCAATAAAAAATTAGTTTTTATATTTTCATTATATACTGATATTTTTCAAATTTGTAGAAGGTGGAAATCGTACATAGCATGTAGGAAGTAGGATGGTAGGAAAATTGTGACTTCTCTCATCTTGTTACCATCAAAAATGTATGAAATTTTTTTTTGTTAAAAATTAAGGCGTTTCCGTTGATCAAAAAGATAATACTGTAAACTATACTTCTTTGGTAAAAAAAAAAAAAAACACAAATCAAGTCTCAAAGACCTGCATCCACCTATAACACAACTATAAAATCTACATTATGCAATATGTAACACTTATGATAATCGTGAGCACACAAAATTTATCCAAAAGCTGCAGGTGGCCAAGAAGGCTTTCAGAAGAATCATTAAAAAAAAAGATTAAATAAGGTTTAAGTCAGTAAGACAATCTTGTTGAGCACACTTCAATTTCAATCCTGTAAAAGGCAATATTTGTGAAAAAGTCAGGTTTTTACTTGATTTGACTTTGATTGACCTTTTTTTCTTGATTGTTTTCTCTTAAAACTGGCATATTGTCATTTCTGGCAAAAAAAAAACGATCTCAATAGGTCAGAGCTTTACAGAAAAATTCAAATTTTTTCCAAGGGTGGTTGTATCGAACCTATGGTGACACCACGACATCAATAAGAAGTTTCCGTTGTCTGCGGTTAGATGATAAGCGACAAAGAGAATCAATGTATACAAGTCTGCCACTTAGCTATGCCAGGGTCCGGTGGATTCTTCGTCGAATCGCAACTATCCTAGTTAACCCCATTCTAACTCGGTTCTACAAAATCAGAAAGTTAAGGGTTCTGGATAGTCGGCCAAGAGTATGCTGTTAATTAGCACCAGTTCGGTCCGCTTCTATTCAGGACACTAGATTCTGAAAAAGAGATTCCACATCTATGGTTGGGTCAAAGGGATCGTCTTTAAAAAAAGACCTTGGGCACAAAAGAAGTAGGCCTTTAATAATTAGACTATGCTTGAAAAATTCAATAGTATTATATCTTATTTTCAAAGAGTTTGATTTCGTTTCCTGATACTTTGAGCTAAATACCAGGGGAAAACTAAAAAATTTACCTTAACTTTACCTGATTGGATCAGAGTTCTAACTCTGAAATCCTTTATCATCATTTTCTTTACTATTTCATTTATCGTAATTAACAGTTACAATCTCATCTATCATCTTGTGATCAGGATAATAATGAAATAAGTCATAACTTATTTTGGAAATAAATATAAACGCAAAAATCGTAAGTTTTATATTCTAGCTTTTAGAAAAATATCTTCACAGAACCACTGACAATTTGAAAACGTCCCCTTTAGACCGAAACCAGTTTAGCCATAGCCGGAAAAACAACATAACAGTTCCATCTTAAACTTAGCCTGAAGCTCAAGTTTAGTTCAATTGTCCTAGTGTTTCTCAAAAAACTATGAACTGATATATTTAATCCTGTAAAAAAACATGCTTTAGATATACCTTCATTGTCAAAATACGTTGGGCCCAATTCAAAGGTCTCAGGTTCAACTTTTGATGGTCTTGAAGAATTGGGGAAATTATCAACAGGTAAAACTTCCTGTTTAGGAAATAAAGAAATGTCTGGAATGTCAAAAAGTTCCTCAATTTTACTTGGTAAAGCTTCTTGAACTTCTGAAAAAAAATATATACAGAAATAAAAATGAACATAAAAGGTACTCAACAGTAAATCCTACTACACCAACAGAATAACCCTTAAAAAGGACAAAGATGACAGAAGAGAAAATTATGCTTTATAAGAAAGGTAAGATATAAGATAAGAGTGATTATGGTAATTATCAAAGCATTAGCCTGGTCTCTGTAGGTAGCAAATTACCTAGTAATATGATACTTTTAGACTTAATGATGCTATACACAAAGTTATAAGAGAAGAACAGTGCAGTTTCAGAAAGGGTAGATGATGTATCAACCAAGTCTTCACTCCTAGTTTAAAAATTGAGAAGTGCTTCAGTTAACCTTTAGTCCTCTGTTTTATAAATTTTGAGCAAGCGTTCGATTCTGTTGATAGAACAGCTTTAACGAAGATCTTATCCTTGTATGGTATACCAGACAAATACATTAAAGTGATTAGTGCTATGTGCAAGAATAACACTGCTGTGGTTAAGGTAGGAAATGGTTAGCTGGTTCGTAAAATCAGCAGTAGCAGTGTTGTCTATTCCCTTTAAATGGATTATTTTGACAGATTTTATCTTAAGGAGCACAGGAAAGGCAATGGGAGGATCAAATAGGGAAGAGAAACTTTCCTGGACTTAGATGACAGTATGAGCAAATGAATCAACTTTCAGAAGTTTTGCGTGTCCAGGGTGCTAGAATAGATTTCAAAATTAATATTAAGAAGAGTAAGTTGCCAAGGCTAGGAATAAGTGAAGATGAAAAGGTAAATTTGGATAATTGGAATACTGATCAGGTGGACAATTTCACTTAAAGGGGGCTTTGAATAAAACTGGGATGGAGGAGGAACGTGCGTAACCATGTTTCCCTCAGGTGGCTTTGTGCTGTAGTGAGTTGTTAGTAGTAGTAGTAGAACTTCCCCGTTAAACTTAGTTGAATGTTTATTTTAATGCACTTTGCCTAAGTAGTAGTAGTAGTGGCTGTAGCAGTAATGGCAATAACAGTAGCATACACAATTTCTTTTGGCTAGTTCAACATCCCCCTATACATACCCTGTAAGTTCAAACTTAACACACTAAGTCATTCCTTAGAAACTGTAGACACAGTCTTTTGACAAACTGCATGCACAAAGTAGGCTATGTTTTGATTTAGCTCAACCTACCCATCAATATTCCCTGTAAATTTCACTTTAACATCATTTAGTAGTAGTAGCAGTAGGAGAAAAAGAATCAAACATGTCCCCATTCCCAATAACTAAAGCTATGCGCAAAGAGGGGATAAATTAAAAACCTTAAAGCCCCATCCCCAGGGGCCCCGGGGACCCCAGAGCCATGCTCACTGGACCTTTCAACTATACTAAACAAAACCGAATATCTCAAACTTTGGATCCGGTTTTATTTTGAGCTTGGGTTTCTATTTGAGGTTGGGTTCTTGTGTCCAAAAAGGACACAAGAACAGTCAATGTCCACTTGAATGAGTGCCTTCCCAAGTTTCTATAACACCTTCAATACAAATTGCCTTGTTGAAAAGGAAATACCAAAATAATAATACATGGAGAATAGTATACAGGAGGAGACATAATTCTGCCAAAAATAGTTCAAAAAAAATCCAATATTATCAGGCTCTAAACAGATTGTGTACTAATTAGACTTGGCAGTGATTAAAACAGGTCCCAATGACTTTTCTGGAAAAAACTTCATTTACTCAGCAGTAACAATTGTAAGTTCTAGTTTTCTTTAAATTTTCCTGTTACTTTTTATATTATTAAAAAAACTTTTTTCACTAAAAAGTTTTTCAAAGAAAAGTAAAGAGCTGCATTGAACCAAATATGAGTAGAGATAAAGTCAAATAATTTTCCCGGTGCAATACTACCACAAATCGTCATCAATAACTATATGAAATCACGATGTAAAGAACGATATAATGAAGTAAAGAACGATGTTGGCACAATGTATTTTTTTTCCTTTTAGACCAGGGCATTTCGTATTGAAGGAGTTGTCGTAGAAACTTCGAAAAGCGCTCATTCGATTAGAAATTGGAAGGGCTTGTGCCCTTTTTAATAGTCGAAAGTGATTCGAGGGCAACAAACACCGCTTCCACGCCCACCATTTCCCCCAACACATCCAATCAAAATT